>CABFVZ010002372.1:0-20134 GCA_902151445.1 Timema monikensis | reverse complement strand
TATATATATATATATATATATATATATATATACACACACACACTAGTGGGTCATTGCAGCGATGGCTGCAGATTATTGCACTAAAATGTATTTTAAACATTTTACTGGGAAAGGATCTATTTAATAAGCCCTCACTCACTTTTTAGTTAAAAGTTTACTGGTCAAAGGCTATCAATTTTACTTAGATAATTAGTTTTCGGTGTGTAATTTGAATAAAAACGTATATTTTTTCTCTTTACGCCCCGACGAGAACTTATAAACGAACCCTCTCTCAGATCTCTATCTATTCGTTGCACTAAACCACTCAAGTAACAATAATTGAGCTAATATTATGTTTAAACAAAGACAAATATTTTATCTACCAAATACATTGTATTTATATTCATATTACAGCTATAAACAAATCATGGTTTCCATGGTGATCTAAGCAAAGAATGATTGTACAGATGAACCACTGTCCACACAGAAGGAAAAGATGGATAATTCGTTAGGAAAATTGAGTTTTAGTTTTAGGCCACTATCTTTACCGGCATACTGATTCCCTAATCTTTAAAATGAGTGTTCGTTTGTTAAAATATGTTCAGTCATTTCCTAGTAATTTCAATTATTACTGGAAATGTTCTTATCACATTATATATAATAAATATGATCGAGAGACTGATACAATGTGATAGTGAAACTGAGAGTGAAAGTGCTTGAGTGTGTGATTGATTGTAAAGATGAGAGTGGGAATGTGAAACAGTGAGTGTGAGTGTGAGAAAGTGAATGTTAGGTGTAAGAAAGTGAGAGTAAGAGACTGAGAATGAACCATTGAGAGAGATAGAGAGAGTGAACGATTAATAGTGAGGGTATGTGTATGTGTTATAGAGAGAAATACTGGGAGTAGAGAACAATAATGTGTATGTAAGGAAAGAGCGTGTGTGTGAGAGAAAGTGAGAGGGATTATGTGTGAGAGAGAAAGAGAATATGTTTTGGAAAATGCGTAATAAAGTGTGTGAAAGAGTGTGTGTGTGTAGGTGAGAAAAAGAGTGTAAAATTTTTGAAGTGGTATTGTGAAAGAGAGAGAGAAAATGTGAGGGCATGTGAGAGAGAGTTTGAGAGAGAAAGTTATAGGGGGATATATTAATTTAGAGAGAGGAAATTACATTGAGATAGAGGGTTAGAAAGATAGTTTAAGAGAGAGAGAGTTAGAGAGATAAATTGAGAAAGCGAGTTTGAGAGAGTGAAAGTGGGTTTGAGAAGGAGAGTGTTTAGGAAGGAGAGTGGGTTTGAGAGATAGTGAGTTTGAGATATAGAGAGCTTGAGAGAGAGTGAGAGTGAGAGAGTGAGAGTGACAGAATGAGATTGAGAGAGTGTTTAAGATAGTGAGATTGAGAAAGAGTTTGAGAGAGAGAATTTGAGAGAGAAGGACTTTGAGAGAGAGGGAGCTTGAGAGAGCGTTTTATAGATTGAGTGTTTGAAAGATAAGAGATCGTTTGAGAAAGAAATCGGTTGAGAGAGAGCGCGTTATAGACAGTTTAAGAGAGAAAAAGTATAATATAGCTAATAATGTGAGAGAAATTCCGTGATAGAGTTTATGTGAGTGTAGAGAGAGTGTGAGAGAGAGGGATAAAGGGTGTGTGAGAGAGAATGAGAAAAGATTATACTATATAGAGTGTTTTATAGACTCTGTGTTTGTGAGGGGAGAGAGTGTGAGAGCGTGAGAGAGTCTGATAGAGAAAGATAATGTGAAACTTTAGATGTGGTATTCAAACATAAGTCCCTCAAAATGATCAACATGGAAACCTAACTGAACGTACTGTGTTTGTAAGGACGTGAGAAGATACACTAGCTACACAAAACACTACTTCTAGATATCACAGCCTCTAATTAAGCGGTAAAATGAAAATACAACTAAATTCATGTATTTGAATTGTGTTATTATTTGCTAAAATGTACACCAAACCTCATACTTAGATAGTTAAAATGGCTAATTTTTTAACATTATTCAAGATAATTTTTATCGTTTTTGAGCTTATAATATATACCAAAACATATTTAAATATCATTTTATCATGCGCGAAACAAAACGCAGACCAATTTTCACGAACTTAACTTGACTTAACCCTTTAGTTTTCGAATTATGATCACTATTATTTATTTTAATGCGAATTAACGATAGCAACATTTCAATAAAAAATAAAAGTTTCCCCACTTAGGGCATCTTAATTTATATGTGTTATGACCAGCATCCAAAGAGAAATATTCAACCAAAAAGAAAATTGTGATGTGTTCGGACCAACACATAAAGATTGAGTTATTATTTTTTAGCCAAAATATATATTTTATTTGGAGATTTACAGCCATGCAGCAAATAACGGTTTTCATGTTGACTAAACAAAAGATTAATAACTGAATATTATCGGTTAAAATCGGATTTTCGTGGAAAATCACTATTTACTCGTTAAAATGAGTGGTCGTTTGTAAAAACCAGTTCAGTCATTTTATCGTAATTTCTATTACCGGAAACGGTCTTATCAAATTATATATAAGAAGATACACAGGCTTTATTCATATTATAGTTAATACAAAACCCAGTTTTTCCCAAAATTCTTTTCTAAGATTGTACTAATTAGACTTTGTATATCCTTGCCGTGCAATATTTTAACTGTAATGAGCCTACCTTAATGTGGGGATGTAGTGAACGAGATAAAAGGTAGAGTCTTTGCAGTTTTTTTATAGCAAAACTTTATTTTTGTCAAAGTCAATCAAATATTTCTTATCAGCACAAACATAAAATTTCACTTTCTTTACACGGAGATATCAACAGTTGTTAAATATCTGTCAAGGTGTCCTGGAATTTAATGATAACTCTTTCTATTCCTTTTAATGTTTGTGATCTAATGCCGCTATGCTCATGACAGCTGATGTTCAACAACTGTTGATATAAACGTGGGAATAAAATTAAACTTTGTGTTTCTACTGGAGAAATATTTTATTTATTTAGGCAAAGAAGTTTTCTATAAAAACTGCAAAAAGACTGCCTTTTCTCACTTTTCCTAAATATCCCCATCCTAAACTTTAGAGTCTCACTGTAGGAATATAATATATCTTATATTACTTGGATTAGTTTTCTTTCAAAATAACCTTTTCTATGGACTACTTCAGAAATACATGATAATCTTATCTTTACTATTTTTCCAAGCTTAAACTTACATAAAACAAATATATTATCTTATATTTCATAGACCGAATTTTTTGAGGTTAACTCATGGATAAATAATTATTTCTTTGTCAGACAAGCTGGCACTGACTCCTACACACGCTAAGCAGGGGAAATACTTTTCCGCAGCTATAGTTCACGTCCTTTTTCAGGTCACAGAAAAATATTCTCCTACCTGTAGGTCGTGGGAAACAGTTAAGGGGAAGGATATTTACAACATTAAATTCAAGGCTCTCACAAGAATGAGGAGGATCAAACATTATTTTAAACATGGCAGTGTCGAGCAATTCAAGCCTAGCCAGTAGCTGGTAGGACCCATCACCCCACTGCTCTGATTAGGTGAATTTGGTTACGTGACCACAGCCCCTCGCTTTCTGGTTGGCTGTTGGTTTTCCATCTTCCCCCTTCTACTCCCTGAACCTTCTCCTGACCACCCGCCACAACCCCTGACCCCCTTTACAGTGTTTCAGACATGTTTGATCTTGTTCCAAACATTATTGTACTTGTATTTTCTTGTTTTATTTGTTTTCTATGTATGCTAATTGCTTTTTTATTTGTTCTCAGTGGTTATTTATGTATGCTTATTGCTTTTTTATCTGAGTTCATTGATTATTTATATCTGGATAAGATTGGGATGGGACGTTGGAGATTTTTATTTATTTATTGGTGTGCAGTCCACGATGTTGGGCGTTCCTCCCTCATCATCAGAGAGAACACGGAGCACGAAGCTCTTCTGACGGCAGCGTAGCGAAGAGTGTGAGAGATGGTTCCCCCTGCCTTGAGACCCCTTTCAATTCCCCTCAATTCTTGGCCTTAGAGGTATGTGTCGCAAACCCCTCTCCCACCCCCCTATGTGGTAATGGGTTTTTTCCTGATGACAGGCGCCAGTTTGGCGGGTTGACAAGACAAGTCAGGACACGACATTAAATTATGACACAATGGGATTTCCCTGATGACTGGTGCTGGTTCGGCAGCTCGACAAGACGAGTCGAGACAAGAATAGATCGTGACCTTGAAACCACGAGATGGTACAAGAGGTCATTGACCCTGTTAATGTTTGGTGCCAGTTTGACGGCTCAATAAGTCGAGACTCGTATCTACCTGTAAGGGACAATCAGGTTTTGCGTGAATAAAATACGATATTACAAAACATATATTTATTAAACAATAAAGGTTTTACAGAGATATATTAAACGTTTCACAGACATCATACATAATATTTATTATACACTTATACAGGAATGCCTCATATATTTATTTATACGTTTCTTTACAGTGTCTCTAAGATATGTTAGTAAAATTGTGTTTAGTTCACAATACAGCATGTAATAGTCCAAACAGATGACTTGACGTGTATAGTAGGTAGCACTGATAATATCCAGGTTTCTGATGTGCGTTTCAACAGTAGGCTGTTCGAGATCGATGACATCCTTTGATTCTGTTAGCGTGTCGCATACATCCACGATGAGTGTGTCGATCAAATTGTTGCAATAGCGTGTGACGGGTGTCAACCACATATCCCGTTGGTCAATGGTGGCGTCGATAAGCTTCCACACATAACAAAAACAAACCCAGCTAGGTGCTAGATAGGCAACCCGTTTGAGTCTGGTGACTTGATCTTCACTGATGATGAACATACGGTCACCACACATGCGTCTCAGAGAGATTTCATGATTAGTCAGACTAATCTTCTGAGGAGGTTGCGTGTTGCTGAAAAACTTTGTTATGGCCAACTTGTAGTTGCCTAGTTCTTACCACTCTGTACGGTTAAACACCCCACAGTTTCCTTCGCATTTTTCTAGTTGAACATAAGGTGTAAAGTTGTTCTTGATACACATGCCAACAATGACTCGCTTGGTATCGACTTCGTCCAGCGGAAATAAGTGTTAAAATACTATTGAAAGCAAGCGGCTTCACTGGTTTTGCTTTGCGGGCGCAAGCGTCTTGACCTTCCACGATGTTTGATCGCTTCGACGGCTGTTGTGGTTATGGCAAACGTGCCTCTGGGACACCCTTTTATAGGCGCACGATGATTGGACGTAGCCTCTTTAGGGACGGCAGGACCCTACAGTTTTGAAAAATGTGTTGTAATATCTCACCACCTTAGCGTCATTGTCCGTATGATTGGTGGGTGAGAATAGGGTTAGGAAAGTTTTCATAGGAATTTTCTAGGCACGATAGATAATGTACATGAGACAGTAATGGCAGCAAACGTCTGAGGCGATGCTTTGAAGTTGTAGCGTGCTATGGTACGTGCGGGATGTGTTTTTGCATATAAATGCCAGATGTGACTTTATAAGGCATGGAAAATCATAACTGTCAAAATATTCTCACAAGCCATTCTTGTCGATAAAGATGGCAACCCAATGCGTCCCAGGCTTGGTGTGTGGATCAGTGTTGATGACTAGAGGGGCAGGTCGAGCTATTCTTGCGGATATTTGGTCAGGAGGATAAAATACCCGACTGTAGAGCACGGAACCACGGGTTTGTTTCAGCGCACGTCTTATGGTGTGCTTGTCCATTTCAATCATCGAATTTCGAAGTCCCCAAACGATGGAGGCCAAACAGAAATTCCATACAGAACTATGTGCCATGCATATGGTGCGGCCCAATTTAAGTGTTTTCTAAAACGAGCAACCTCTTGCGTAAAGATCTACGACTGGGGTAGTCGTGTATTTGACTAGAAACTTTACCTTTTCTGCCCGCTTGACGTAGATGGTTTCCGCACGCGTTGTGGCACGGGAAATGAAGGATTCGAGCAGGCTCTAATCCAAATCAATGCTATACTAGGGAACACATATCTATTTGTTGACGATATAGTCGGCTTGCTTTTTAGCGGTGGGTGAAAGTTCCTCAATAGCGTATGGGGGATTTAACACCCAACGTTGAAGTAATTTACCGCATACAGATAAAACACTCAGATCCTTTAAGATAAACTGTTTGCTGTCGTTGATGAAGCTCTGGAAATACACAATGACGTCCATGATTTAAATGACATGTATCAGGGGTGGGAAGCCATTTATAAAAACTCCCATAATCGGTTACGACGTTTTTGACTTTGCCGATGGTGAAGATGTTGGCAAACTCCCCGTACACGATACAGTTGATGGTTTCGGTGAAAGCTCTGGTGAAGCTCACTTTCATGATGATAGAGCCATGCCTCAACAAATTCCAATGAGATATCATGTGGGCAGACAGATTAGGTGTGAGATCAAAGCAATGAGATGATATTACTTAGGGAAGGCTTCCCGTGTGATGTCACTACCATCGTTTATGAAATGGATACCTGTTCCAGAAGACAGTGTGTGGTAGGACATGACATATTTGACGTTTGAAAAATCGGGCTGTAGCTGTTTCCATGGCACTTGTTCGCCGCCCACGTACAGCGTAGGTTTGGAAGTTGAACGGGTTCTTGGTGGCGTCTCCATTATACAAATCCCACGATGCATCGTTTGGACAACTGTCCGGTGAATACATTGTCAAATAATATCCCTTGCACACCCGTAGGAATAGTGAGTGTTTTTACTTCCACGTGGGTGATACGATACTTTGAGGGACTGACATTTAATGCCCTGGATGTGCTAACAGTATAGAAGGTGCTACTTTGACAGGTCGCACTAGAAGGCCGGCTACAAGCGATGTGAACCTTAAAGTGAGGGAGTTCAGGAACGGCCATAAGAATTAACCCATCTATGGAACGGACCAACTTGACTCTGAGACCGGTGCCGTTCAAAAGGTATTTCTCTTGGTTAAACACGTCACCGTGTAGATAACACAAAAGATCCACCGTCTTACTTTTCGGGGTGAAACTGCGACGGGCCTCAAATCCCTTGTTGCCGGCGTTAGCCTCATATAAGGTACCGGGGCTGTCTAAGAACCACAGACAGCAAGTCAAAATTGTTCTTTTGGCGTCACTGTTGTAATTGAGCAGTGAGTTAATGTACGATCTATAAGAATACGTGTTGCTGAGCGGTGAGACTAGTTTTTGGTTTAAAAAACATCCACCTGTGAGAAAAGCAAATGCAACCAGTTGTTGACGGGAGCGATATGATCCACCTCTGTGAAAGCGCCACCATCAGGTTTCATGATGGCCACCCTGAGATAGAGGATAGTCTGTGAAAAATCGATATAGAACCCAGCTTATCCGGTAACGGTAAATTCGATGGGCGAATCATTGATGAGGGAAGAGACAGGTTTGAGCCATTGCCCATTTTCAAGACTGGTTTGCGTGGCTGGAATGGAAAAGATATCGAGTTCATTGCTGGCAAACTTGCAAAAATGGAGGTGTAGAAACGAAGTTTCTACTGAAAATATCTACCGCTTCTTTCTTGACCTTTTTACGTCGGGCAGAGACAGAAGACTGACGTCGGTGCTTCTTACGACGCCCTTTATAGTCTGAGCTGGTCATCAGTGTGTCGATCTTTTGCTCCACCTTGCGTTTCAGGTTTGTTCCAGCCTCGCAAACATGTTGCCGTAGAGCCTCTTTGAAAGGACGAGGCTAAATTGGCGACGTCGGAGAGCTCGTCGATACCTGTTTGAAGCGCCTGCTTTCAATGGCGTTAGCGCCGCTTCTCATTTATGGTATGTCGCTATTGAAAAGTCCGCTGAAAAATGTCCTATCCCGTGCCTGCGTTAATAGGGAAATGCATGGTAAATCGAAGATATACCTGTTCCAGCATGGTTGACGTAGTATCTTTGGTAAGGACAGTTCATTTTGAGCAACATCGAAAATGAAGTTTCACGCACACTTTTCCAAACTCGAATGGTACAGGTTCACCAGTGTATGTTATTATATTGATTTCCAGGCTTTCAATTTCCCTTCCAAGTACGGGCACGTAGTGCAACGGAACATAGCTAAATATCTTATGTATGCCGTAGAGATAGTTTATGTTGTTGATACCGACGGTACGTAAAAGCGGTGCCACAATGTCACCCACGGGTTGAAGATCTACGATATCCGTGTAGATGTACGTTTGCGAGGGCAACCCCAGTAGAATGTTGGCGGTGTACGATAACTTTGGGACTTTGATCAGATTAATCTTAGTATAGAAACTGAGCTGTATAATTAGTTGACTTGATAAAGTCAGCAGCTGTATATTTGGTAAAAAAGAAACAACCTCCACTTTTTTGGGGGAGGGGGGGTTTGTTTACTTGAATACAACTCCGGAATCCACTTTAACTTAACTATTTCGTTTAGGGCTTTGATCAATTCCTGGATAATACTGTAGTTTCCAAAAAGTTGTGATCCTTGAATATTTGTTCCACACTTTAGTGTCCACCCGGTTGTGCCATACAATATTTTGTCCCTCGACTACGGTGGTGAAAGAACACGGACATTGAAATTCATCCAGAGCGACTTCCCATCAGCCTTCGAGTGTAAAACGGTAAGGTAGTTGCGTGGTGAAATTTGCATGGGTATTTTTCGGGAAATATCTCATAGAGCTGTTGCTCGGCAAAGTGTTGTTAAACTAGTCCTAAATAGTAAGGCACTGACGTAACTGGTAGGAATCCAAGATTTAAACTTTGTGGGGTAACCCTTCCACTGCACATATACTTTCTTTCTGCCACCTTTACCCTTTAAACGTAGTATTTTATCAACTTTAAAAGTTTCGGGAAAACATACGCGTTGCAATCCGGGTCCATAAAAGGTGCCCTCCTCCTCCTCACCGTCAAGATCAGTCAGCCTGTAGACCACTTGTTGTCGAAACACAACACTGCTGACTTTGAAAATTTCTTCGCTCCAATTGCTTTCATAGCCCTTTTCAAACAGCCTTTTGGATTTTATATTACGAATAGTGTCACCAACTTTCTTTTTTTGCTTACTATTCGAGTTTGAACGCCATTAGCCATACATATTATATCTGACTTGAAGCACATTGAATTCTGAATTGTCGGCAGGCACCATCTTGATACTGGAATGTTTTGCGCCGTTGTAACCGTCGACTAGATCTTGGAGGACGTTCACATACCGATACGAGTTATTTTGGGTAAAGTAGCACCAAATGTACCCTTTAAGATTTCTATTGAATCGGTCCACGATGCTTGCCTTCACGTTCCGATAATGAGTGGTGAAGTAATGCACGCCTTCTTGCTTGATACATTTCCGGACTAGAGGTGCTGTGAACTCTGTCTCCTTGTCCGTCTGTAAACATAGAGGTTTACGACCGCTTTGTTTGAAAATGTCTCGAAAGGCGTTTCTCACGACGCTCCCTGTCTTGGATGGAAGCGTCCTCGCCCAGGCAATCTTGCTAAACACGTCGATGACGGTGAGCAAGTACACTGACCATCGTTGTATTTTCCGAGACTTCGCATATCGTTAAAATCGGCTTTCCAGAGATCGTCAATGTTTGACACCACCTACTTGTTACGTGGAAATTATTTTATCACTGGTTTTTGTATGGTATAAGCGTCCTGCACATGAAGCCATTCTCGTTTTTGTCAGGATCGTTCTTGGATGCGTTTATGAACGACGCTGCCCCTTCAAACCCTGCAGAATGAGAAGTGTCGTAGTGATGTCGGATAGACGAGCCAATTAGCTCAGACAGCAGCCAACTGTTTTCATCCACCCTTTTCAGATTCTTCTTCTTAGGGCGTTGCGACTGTGTAAGTGGTTGGCTTATGAGCATCGGATCTCTAATGGGCGCCAAAGTTTCCGGATTTACAATAAATTATTTCGGAACGTTTATTTTTTTGAAGCGCCGTGAGAAACTTTCGCCACCCAGACGGTTCACTGTGTCTTCTTGTTCTGGCCAGATCGTTAACTAAATCCACAATATTGGATCCACGAAGAGGAGTATCGTGAATACACACTTCTCGTTTTCGTCTCAAGAGATATAGCCTCAGGAAATAATATGTTATAGTAAAATATCAGCTTTTTTACGTGCCTGTACTGGTACAGTGTTGAGTACAGCAGGGATGGTAAGTAGAGACACTTCAGGAGTGGTCGCGTTGGTTGTGTTTTCAGGCGGTGGTGGGTTTTTACTAAGGTGCAGATAGGGCTATAGAATTCTTTGATATAAAGTCCATTTAAACTTTCCGTCAAATTTTGAAGCAAAGATTTTTCCCATTTCCTTGTCCAGTTCGGAGACCACTAGATTTGTGGCCGATGCCACTTGTTGGTGGTATTGCTCGTAGCAGTATAATATTTCCGGGGACAACCATATCATTTCATTCGTGTTTTCCATTATCTATTTGTAGAATAAGGAAACGAGGACACTACTTATTAAAGAGGCTAAAAGTAAAGTCACGAACGCTCCTCCTTTCTAAACAAATAATCGTCTTTCTTCTTCCATCACTCTTCTCGTTTGAAAAGCTTGCGCAAACCTGCTTGTGAGCATGTAATATTTTCTCCTGCGCATTTATTAACGGCACACACCCTTTTAAAATGTTGAATATGAACTTTATCCCTGGAATTTTTAAAAAGCACGATATAATGTGCGTTTAAGGGAATGTCACTTTGGACCTTGCCCTGGTGGAATATATTTTCTATAAGGTACATGACGTTAATATTTTGATGGTTGCATCCTTTGGTGAAAAGATCTACGACCACTTCGTTGGCTTCAATTATCAGGTCGTCCAGGATAATCATTTATGGAGAGTCATTACAGATGTCATCCATTTCCGGCAAACCCTTACAGAATATGACGCGGGAACTTGATCCGTCTTGTTTGAATCCCGGTTGCCATAAAGCATAATACCAGTTGATTCTAACAAATTTAACGTCACACATTGGGTCCAAGTCATGGATAAAATCAGTTACAAAATGTTATTTTCCACAGCCGGAATGGCCGCTGGTGATTGCCGAAAATGGATGTTTTAACTTGTCCATAATGTTTTAGACTGAGCTTATAAGCTAAATGAATTTGTATTTATAGGATAGAAGGGGCGTGTAAAAGTTAAAACACAAACATAACAGTTTATATAATATTTATTCACCATGAAAATTATACATTTAATATGTATTTACAAATATATCTCACACAGTGAAAAGTATACTTGAAATATTTATTGACACAAATAAATATTTTAGAATATAGCTCAAGCCATGAAAAGTATTCTTGGAATATTTATTTACACAAATCAAAGTTTTAAACATATGGCTCACGCCATGAAAAGTACGCTTGGAATATTTATTTACACATAAATAAAAGTTGTTGTGCGACATATAGTGACCGAGCACCCCTCTGAAGGGAGGCGGAGCAATCTATTGGCAAGCGCACACACTACGTCACACCTACCGCCTTTTCCAAGGGGGGCCCCACGTAGTCTGCTAGATGGGTTATGATCCTTCCAGAGAACCCCAGCGCACCAGGCCGCTAGTTTTCAACGATCTAAAAGATCGCGCCAGGACAAAGGGCTCGATCAAGCCAAAGACCTTACCAAAAAAGGACAACAAAAAACCATTCAACTGAAAAATGTGTAACAATAATGTAGTAGCTTTAGTCAGAGTAATTATAAGATTGTTAAGATATATATGTTAGCATAAATTTAGATAATAAGACTGAGGAGAAGGGTTGGGCCCAACCTCCTCCAGCTGATGAATTTTGTCAATGTAAGGAGATAACGTAAAAGTAGAAATAAACTTCATCCATCTCATCCCAACCCATTCGGGGCTTTGGGAGGCCATTAATTGATTTGTTTTTATTTTTTGCAAACTACCTTTCCTCCTCTCCTGCGCTCAGAAAAATTCGGGCTGCCATTCGGCCCCTCCTACCGTTCCAGTGCTCAGAACCATTCTGGCTGCCACTCGACCCCTCCTACCCTTTCAGCGCTCAGAACCATCTGGGCTGCCGCTCAATCCCTCCTATCCATCCAGCGCTCAGAACCATCCGGGCTGCCAACTGCTTCTTGGAATTTCACCCTCTCCTAATGAACCCCCCTCCAAAATTTTCACAATACCGCCGTAGCAAAGGAGGACGACGCCGCAAGCCCCAGGGCAGAACATTACAACATTTTTAAAGCCCTTCTCACACCTGCCCCATTTCAATATCCATCTTCTTAGTCCCCCCACGTTCCCTCGCAACTCCTCTCCACGCGACCCGCCTATCAGTTACGCCCCTCTCTCCTCTACCTCCCGCGTATAATTTTTCTGACTACCGCTCTCGGACCCAAGAAGGACGCATATCAAATGCCTTTCAAATAAAAAACTGCAGCGGTGACTTCTCGACCTGGGCCTGGACGACACACCCCCAAATTCCTAGAAACAAGAAGCAAACAAAAAAACAAAGTTTTCAAAAATATATCTCATACGATGAAACGTTTACTTGGCATATTTATTTACACACAAATAAAAGTTTTATAAATTTGGCTTGCGCCATGAAAAGTATACTTGGAATATTTATTTACAAAAATGATAGTTATAGATTATATCTTACAACTTGAAGTAAATTATATATGTTTAGGTGTAGAAGAAAATATAATCAATTTCTTGAGATCTTAGAGGGAATAGTGCCTCGGGTTTAATTCGCAAAGTCCAGTTTAAAGATTATTTGAATATATATATATATATATATATATATATACACACACTCAGATAGGTTCAGTATAAAATAAGCACAAGAAAAACATAGTATTTGACTAGAAATTATCAGGCAGGTGAAGGATTCTACTGACGGTAAAAATAAATATAAAAAAGTATCCCGGGTGCATAAAATAAATAAATAATAAAATATGCGTGCTTTCATGCAAAAAAAAATGAAAAATCTCAAACCTTTGAAAAATGGTATGTCAGTGGAACTGTCTAGAGTGAAAGAAAATAATAATTTAGCCCGTCTAAATGATCACCTTTTAATCGTGGTGATTGCGTTTAGAAGGACTACGATACCCAAACAGCAACGTATTAAATTCATCGGGTATCTGTATATATCTTTCCGCGGCCTGTTCGGTGATAATCGCTTTCAATACGTAAAAATTAACGTCGTTCCGGTTGCAATCGTTTATGGTAATCCCGTGAAACATGCAAACTATTTTTGGTTTGACTGGATTGCCACTCACACAAACTCAGTACAAGTAATTCTTGGGACCACCAAATACAAAGGTGCTAATGTAGTTTCTCGGACCGTAATCTTGACGAACGTCATTGAGGTCACCTAAAAAGTATCCCGTCGGTGGACTCCAATCACCGGGTTGTTCCGTTAATAGAACGCTATCTGTATCGTGATACAAAACGCGGTCCTCCAACTATTCAAGGATGCTGTATAAGTGCAATATAGCCATAGCAGTCGTGTAGCATGCCACCGGCATGGCTCGCGCATCTAATTGATCCGTCCACCTAAATGATACGTATAGAGGATTCAACGTTGTGTCCGTGCTGTTCAAAACTAAGCCACATGATCATCGACGCCTAAACCATGGTCCTACAGACGATTAAACAAATTATTAATATATTTTTCAATCCAGCTTAATGCGTCACGATCATTTGCTGGAGCATTAAGGTGTACTGTAACTTCTCTACCAGTATAAAATAAATGACTCAATTGTTAGATTCTCTCCTCGACGATTCAAAGAGGGACGCCTCGGGACGAAGCTCCACCAACCTGATTTACCGGGCCACTAAATCCCTATTGTGGCACCGAAGATTATTCCTCTGTCACCGACGCCATGTATTGTGGGAGGTCTGTGGACACCGTCTGCCTCACTGCAGCTTGGGCTTGAAAACCGCCTCCCTGGCTGGGTGGCAGTGCTCCTACTCTGGGGTGAAGGGGGCTGACTGCCATTGGTGACCAGCCAGTGTCTCCCGGGGGAATGGAGCAGGTATTTTCAGCATCCAATTGAAATATAGCACACAAGCACGTGTCAAACTAACTTAAAAGTATATACTTGAAATATAAATGTCCCAATCATATTTTCTGCAAACACGCGTTTTTTAAATAATACCGCAATATATATATATATAAAGTTATATATATATATAAAACTTTTGGTATTAATTTTTCCTAAACACAAGTGCTTCATCTACAAAATACAGTCCAGGGCAGTTAAATTATCACTATGAAATTTTTAAACCAACATTTTCAATCATGCAGGGAATCTAACCCAGTATTCATTTCAAAGTTTTATTAATAAAATACACTTGAACCATAAGACAGCTACAAATACAGTCCAGGGCAGTTATTTTATCAATAAGAATGGTTAAACCTACATTTTCATCTATGGTGAGAATCGAACCCGGCACCCTTCGCAAAGTGTGTGTAATAAATACACTTTAACCCTTGTACACTTGAACCCTAGGACAGCTACAAAATTTAGTCCAGGGCAGTTAATTTATCAGTATTAAAGCCTAAACCTATATTTTCATCCATCCCGAGAATCGAACCCGGGACCTTTCGCAAAGTGTTTGTGATAAATCCATTTTAACCCTAGTACACTTGAACCATAATACAACAACAGATACAGTCCAGGACAACTAATTTATCACTATGAATGGTTAAACCTACATTTCATCCATGCCAAGAATTGAACCCGGGACCCATGCATCAACAAAACAAATATATAGGTTTTTCTCTTTTTAATAATCGGCTAAAGCAACAATATAATTTCCCCGATTAACTATTATGCCAGTATATACTTAAAACAGATTGTAACACTAGGTCTAAATTATCCCCCGTTTAAAATCATATAATTCACCATTAAAGATTAAAACAAATCGCCTCTAAATTGAATTGCAATGCCATCTGTTATTTCAATAAGTAACCAAGTTTACTTACAAAAGGTTTTCCAGCCTAAAGTGACTTGCAATGCCATTTGTTATTTTGATAAGTAACCAAGTTTAATACACCGTGTTAACGATTGAAGAAATCTAGCTTTAAATAAGGTAATGGGGAAAACATGTCTTACAAAAATTAAGTAAAAATATATATTGATGTTAGAAAGTAATTGTAATGGTCCTAATAATGTTTTAGAATGAAATAAAACCATTTAATTTATATCCGTTACGGTTTTCCAGTCTAAATCATGGGTCACTTTTTTATTCATAAAATATCAAGACTAGAACATCCACAAACTCTGTCCACTGACTGATAATTTACCAAAGCAACATTTTTAAACTTGTCGGAAATCAAACCCGGTACCAATAGTTTGGTATACAGACATGCTATCGAACGAGTTAAGGTTACGGCCGAATATTGATCCAGCACACTTCGAACGTGGCCAAAACGCCAATTTTAATTTTTCTCTCTTTTGGTTAATTTTAGGAACGGGCTGTTGACAAAGGTGTAGTAGATATGCGGCTAAACAGTAGTTTGGGGAAGAGAGCGCCAGATAACTCTTGCGTAATAAACTGCTTATTTCTAAATTAGTGGCTATAGTATAGTTGCTTGTAGACAGTACTAACATATAAAATGGCAAACCTACATATCAGCTGGTCTATCAAGTCCAATTCACCTCAAACATCAGTGATATCATTTCCAGTGGCGTCGGTAGGGCTCTGAGGGGTGGTGCCTGTTGGTGGGGTGAAGGCGGTGGCGCTGGATTGAGCACCAACCACATCTAGGAAGTCGATGCCCTCCGCCGAATCGCTTGTCTCCAGGGGCGGCGCCTGCACACACGTTGTTAAACCCTCTGCCGCCACTACGTGCTCCCTCAGGCCTGTATTCAGCTTGTACAGATCCCAGTATT
This sequence comes from Timema monikensis, assembly GCA_902151445.1. Classification (NCBI taxonomy): domain Eukaryota; kingdom Metazoa; phylum Arthropoda; class Insecta; order Phasmatodea; family Timematidae; genus Timema; species Timema monikensis. Next base: position 4,317 of record CABFVZ010002372.1, on the reverse strand, counting down.
CTAAAATTAAATAAATACATAATAATTACGACAGTGGTAGAAAAAACGATGAAATTTCTCTAAAATCTAAAGCAGGACGCTAATTACCAATGGCCCATTCACCATGCACTAAGAAAATTCCATCCTAGGTAAAAAAAACTCCAACGGGTTCTGGCTATCTGTTCCACTCCACCGGTTGAATTACCGAAACCACGGGTTCGTCTTCTTTTTGAAAGTCTGTCAAAGACGTAAATACCGCTTTACACCAAAGACGTAATAATAAAAAAAACATTAAAATATACAAATTGTTTTAAACATACCTGAATTTAGCAAATTTTCCAAAGCGTCAAAACTCAATATGATGTTAATCGCTCGCATTTATTAATTAAAATGACCGAATGTAATGATTTCAAGGTCTATTTATAGTCGCTTCAATGAGGCGTGGCACATGTAAAGATGGCGGCTTCTTATTGTTTGATAATATTGTTCCGTATCGGTTCTTGCCATATCCGCGTAAAGAGGCATCTATTTGAGCTATCTTTAATTCGCGCTAACTCTCTCGCAGAGGATGGACGTCTGTCTCCTGTGCTCAGGCTAGAGGGATCCAACAGTACAAATGCATGTATATATCTCGCCCTGTGATGGGAGGTGGTAAAGGGTTTCGAGTCCCAGCTAGTTCGACTAACGCTAATTACTTTTATAAATATAAACCCTATATTGTTGTGACAAAAGTCCCGGGTTAGAATCCCGTATCCAGGTGTCAATAATGGAGTAAGCATAAATAATAGCTTTGGCCGTTTTTACATTTTAACCCAGCGCAAATGATGCTACATCACTAATTGTATTATTCTGTCTCTCTCTCATTCGGGCAAAGGTATCCAGATGGTGTTGGAGGGTCCAAGTCGACTGTGTCACTCTGCCTTCACACAAATGCTTGTAATATTTATATCTTCCTCAATAATGATATAACTTAATAATTTAGGAATGTATTTATTATCTCGTCAATATATAGTTGCGAACATTAAATCCAAGTTACTCAATTCAATATTACCTATGAATTAATGAAAGAGTTGTATATTATTTCGTCAAAATATAGTTGCGAGCATTAAATTCAAGCTACTCAATCCAATATTACCTATTACTTAATGAAAGAGCTATACATTATTCCGTCAAAATATAGTTGCGAGCATTTAATTATTATTCCTGTTATTATAAGTGGCTTGTAGAATAAAACGGTTATTTTCACTTTATACTTGGGTAGCAATCTACCGTCACTATGCATTGTATACTTTCATCGATGGTCCTGTGGTTTAAGACGTCACTAGACGGCTGCTGATCAACGCTTGATATAATTGCGTGTACACATCCTACCTGGTTGACCGGCAAAATGGTGGGGGTGTAGGTAGTACTGCCGTTCTAAAGACATTAGCCATGCTAAAGATATTGAGGTTCGAATCCCGGTGTGCACGCCGTCTAAATGAAAGTCCCATATAGTTCTGGTGGGGGGAAATCGAATCCTTGGTCCCAAAGCTGTCATTATAAAGTACATCTGAACCTGCGTCCATCAGAACGCCACGACTGAATTGGCAAGCAGCCTTGTATGGGGGAAACATCTGAACCTGCGACCTTAAGAAGGCCGCGACCAATGTTCCAAGTGGTCTTGGGGGTCTTCAGAAAGAGTAATTGACACTCTCTTTCAACATTTAAAACAATCTAAGTTTGTTGTGACATCAAATTTCCACCATGAGCGAGTCTGACTCCCCCCCTCACCTCATGAAGAGAGGGGTATGACGAAGTGAGGGGGAGAGGAGGTGTAAAGTGAAAGGCAATACAACAGATCGAGGGAACAGTCAGTGTAACTTAGTTCGTTCTGTGCCGTGTCGATGTAATGAGGGTGGTGGGTGAAGGAAAAGTGAAAGGTGCCTTACGGCCGTGATACACTGTCAGCTGCTCGGTGGTTACATTCTTCGCTACGCTTCCGTCAGGAGAGCTTCATGCTCTGTGTTCCCTCTGATGACGAGGGAGGAATTCCCAACGACGTGGACTGCACACCAATAAATAAATAAAAAAAAACTCCAACGTCCCATCCCAATCCAACCCAAACCAATTATCACCAATAAAAAAGCAATGAGCATACATAAATAACCATTGAACATAAATAAAAAAGCATTAAGCATACATAAATAACCATTGAACATAAATAAAAAAGCTATGAGCATAAATAAAAAACAAATAAAACAAGAAAATACAAGTACCAACATGTTTTTAACAAGAACCAACATGTCTGGAACATGGGAAAGGGGGTCAGGAGGAGAAGAGGGGAGGGGAAAACCAACAGCCAATCAGAGAGCTAGGGGGCGTTGTCACGTGACCAAAGTAAACCAATCAGAGCAGTGTGGTGATGGGTCCTACCAGCTACTCTAGCTTAAAGAATATGATGTGGACAAGATTAAGGGCTGTATTGAAGGATGAATTTGATCGATTCTTTAGCCAACAAGTATAATAGAATGACCCATTAAATTATCAAGGTGAACTCGAACGATGTTAAGGAGATCAATCTTCTCCATATCATATAGACTACCTATGTCCCAAGATTATGGACACTTCATCAATGACGTCTCAACGTGGTTAAATTATACGTATCAGCAAGCATACGGATGTTTTTGTTTCAGTTCATACAAAAAATTTCGTTAGTTAAGCTGTTCAAGAGTCGTTTGGTGGTGCAGACCAGCCCTAACAAACTATATTAAATCAAAAACTATGAAAAAATCGCATCTAGTTGTTCAAGCTGTGGATAAAATCATCAAGCGAGCCGAAAGGAAGTGTATGAACAACTTTTAGATTTCGACTCTTCACACAATTCCTGAATCAACAACTGTTTAACATTGCAAATAATTTGAAACAAAACTAATTGAAATCTCATTTTAATATGTTTTTATTTTGTTGATCTCTCATTGACTTAGAGGAAGTATAAGAGAAGGTGGGTAACACGGAGACACTTTTTATATTTTCGTTAATTAAAAGGAAAAAGGTTATATTTTTGTCTTCTGACCAAATGGAACTTTAAAAGCATCATATTTACCGTAGTAATAAATATAAAAATAAGACATATTTCTTAAGGATTTTTATGAATCTTAAAAATAAAGTGAATATGTATTAGTCTCAGTGTTCCCCAACATTGGGGAACTCTGAGACTAACAGTGGGTAACAGTGAGACAATGATTACATTAGAGAATTGTTTCATACAAAATAAATAGGCTTCCATGTTTTAAGAAATAAAAGTTATTTTAATTAACTAAAGGTACATCTTTAATATTTAAAGCTATAAGACTAATAAAAAGATAAAATTTCAAGGTAAAATGATGTTTTTATGAGTGTAAAACCTATTAAAAATAATAATTCCAAGGTAAATTATTATAAATGTTAATTAATATGAGAGTAAAGAATAATCTTAAAAATTCAAAATCTTAGGTATATAAAGAAATGTTCAAAGTGTAGTTTATTTTAAATTTAACATAAAATTATCATAGAATATTAATTCCTGAAAAATTAATTCCAAATGAATAATATGAACGCTGACGTTTTGTTGTACCAAAAACTTTGGGGGGTGGTAAAATATGGCGAAAATATTTTAGCTGCATTGATGCTAAATCTGGTACAGTTGTGAAAACAAAATTGATTATCTATCTTCACACTTTTACGCAAGTAGCTTACACCTAAGTCACCATGTTCGTCTTTATTTTGAATTACCTTTCCTATGTAATAAATCTTCTGATTTTTTAAAATTGAAATTCTACTAGGATGTGATCACCTTCTACTGGGTCTTTTGATAACTCTTCAAATCCTTGAAGATCCTTAAAATATTCTAGGCCATCAGAAGAGTCGTCGTACTCAGGTTCAATGTCATCTTCACTAAACAAACCCTTCTTTAATTTCTTATGTTTTTTCCTTGATATGTTACCTTTTTCCATGTCTCTTCTGATTTCTTCCCTTATTGGTGTATCGGTAGCTATCATACTTTTTCCTTTTTTTCTTTCTTTTACTACTAGGAGTGTATTTTGGATATCCTCTTACTTCTTCTGGAGAAACAGCAAAACTGGGTGGTGATGTGATTTGCTGAAGTCTAATAGAGGATGTTGTTGGAACAGGCTCAGTGACGGTTGAGTTTATATTGGAGTGAAGAATTACGGAGGGTGTTGTTGAAAGGGAACAAGTGGTTAAGTTCACAGAATTTTGAACTGTACTGTCAGGAGGTGGTCTATAAGTAATTGAACTTGACATGAAATCAGTATCTGTGAAAATTTGGTCATCAAATGGATATATTCCTGACCTCTTGAA
>CABFVZ010002371.1:105887-122780 GCA_902151445.1 Timema monikensis | reverse complement strand
AAAAAATCATCAATAAACCATCATATCTATAGCCAGGGACAGACAGAACTGTAAAATAACCTTTTTTTTTTGTTTGGGGGCACATACAACTTCAAAGATCTATAATATAGAGGTAGAAAAGGTTCACGGTTGCAATACTTTCTCTTTGGATTAGAAATTAAAATTACAAGAAAATTTAAAAATAATTATTTTAAAATAAAAAAACAATATTAAAATAATCCTTATTTTTATGTCGTTAATTGAAGAAGAAGCGCTCTTTTGGTTCGAACATAATCGTGTGATATTTCCAGGTTAATTACCGGTGAGATGGACTTATAAGGGCACTGTCTACTTGAAAGGATATATATCACTCTGTTGTATTGGACTCATAAGGGCACTGTCTACTTGAAAGAATATATATTGCACTGCTGTGTTGGACTTATTGTTATAAGGTATCTCTCTCTATACCTACTTGAATGAAAATATTCTCATTTTGCTGTATTTATGAAGGTAATGACAACGCTGAAGCGTCAAATCACTTCATTAACTCGGAACTATCTTAATATGTTTTGTTGTGACTGTTAAAAAAATAAATTTATATGTGTGAGGAGGGCTAGATCCATGTTTCTCAACATGTACCCTTCGTTTACTCTGAAGGGTAGAACTACCTACCTTGTACGTTCCTCTATGGTTTCGCTTATAAGACAATGTAGTCCCTCAGGGTGAGACTGTTCTGCTTGCTACCGTTCAAGGTAAGACTGCTCTGTCTGCTACCTTTCAGGGTAAGTGGAATATAGAGTCCATTCACCACTGGAGTGGTGGTAACTGACAGCTATCAAAAGTTACCAGATCCATTCTAGTGTAAACAATCGCCTAGCTATAATAACATTTGCAGGACTATATTTGAGTTGTTGTTACTTTTCAGTTAAAACTTTTACAACAATTTGTTTTTAATTATGTTTTTCTTGTAATTGTTTTTACATTATTTAAACAATAACTTGTGAAAATAACCGTTTGGGTGGTGTGTTATTTTTTTTTTTTTTTTTGGNTTTTTTTTTTTGTGGAAGCGGTGTCTGTGGATCACTTAAAAATGATTTATAAGTGAGAGCTTCTAAAAGGCCCCTTCACAAATTAAGATGGTGAACCAGTCTAAGCGAAAGTTGATGGTGACGTCATACAAACCGTGCTCGGTTACATTAATGTACATGTTATTATAAAAATTAAAACTTTTACTTTGGAACTAATATTGTATATGGCTCTTTCTCTAAATTATAAAAACACAGTTATTTACTTTGAAACTAATATTGTGTATGGCTCTTTCTCTAAATTATAAAAAAAAAAACAGTTATTTACTTTGTTGGCCAATTAATTACAAGAAGAAACGAGTGTATATATAATACTTTTTAATTTATTATTCATCCGCTATAATATCTCTTGTTGCAACAACTGTGAAACAAGAAATATAATAGTTTTGTTAATTTATTCTTTCAATAAGTTCAGTAAAGGTCAGACAGTAATCCTTAGTAAAGTATTATTAGAAGCGCTTTGTAACACTCTTGATTGATAATATTGTATTACTAAGGAAATAATAATTATCTCGACATTAGTGACTTCTAACCAAAGTTTGCAATGCATATCTTCTACCAGCTGTCAGTTACCTCCATTCCAATGGCGAATGGACTGAACCTTAATTTCAGAACTGTGACATTTCGCATGAAACATGATTTTCATTTAATTAAAAAACTTAACAAATTGATTGTCCCTAGCCTTCCCACCTCGTGGGCTAATCTGTCAAGCATGGCAGTGTGTCGGGATAGATAGCGTCAACTAATAGTTGTGCGAGCTCTCTATAGTCGTTGTTTGGGTAGAAACTAGTTGAGATATACAGTGTGAAGTAGTAGAACAAGTTAGGCTAGAGTAATTGAGATAGGTCCCGGCTATTGTCAGTGTCCTTACACAAGAGTCTTGACCCAGCCTTGATGTTACGTTTCTAGTTCTTAGCGATGGCTCACAACTTTTCAACTAAACTACGTTTCGAGAGTCACTAGGCTCTTGAGAGGTTTGGGTGGGCCTGAACTCTCCCCCCCCCCCCCCCCCCCCCCCCNCCCCCCCCCCCCCCCCCCCCGTGTAACGCTGGGACTGTACCCGGACTACCAACCAGGCAGTGGTGGTATACCAGACACAAGAAGACTGACCCCTTAATCCAACTCCCCGGTCCTCCCCCTTCCGGAGACGATATTCAAACACTCAGAGTATATACATCCATCAAATAGGCTTGTCACTTTTGAGTTTGTCAGAACTTACTGATAGTGGCTTTGCAAGTTGGCATTACTCCATTTAGAGGCAATAACTATTACACGCGCTGACTGATGATGTAAGACAACTGAACACAATTGGTTTTTAGTTATGTTTTTCTTTTAACCGTCTTTACATTATTGAAACAATAACTTGTACTTACACAACAGTCTCGCTGATCTTGATAATTTATATGTTCTCATGTGACGAATCGCTTATTTCACTGTGATAACAATACAATATAAAAGGCAATGCTTCAAATTTAAATAAAACTCCATGGTGTGAGCCCGCAGGCGACCGAGCGGCCGCCGCCGTTAGCGATGATAGTGCTAACATGTGCAGATAGAGGGTATCATGTGGTCAGTACAACGAACCCTCTGGTCATTAATCTCAATTTTCTAGACCGGAGCTGCTACTTCTTTATTAAAGTAGCTCCTCATTTGTCCTCACCAGGCTCCACTGCTTCACATATAAATTATGGAAGCGCGGGGGATCAAATCCGGGACCTCTGGATCTGTAGCCAAGAATTCTTATCCTTAGACCACAGAGGTGGTTGATTACAATGCAATAATAATAAAAAAGTAAAATGTTCCATATTCTTTACTTGAGCTGTATGATTATTGTCTAGTAGAAACTTATTTTAGCGGAACTAATTTACAAACACAACAAACAGATCGCAAACCACCAAATTACTACTTAATTGATGTGATCAGCTACTTGCTGAAATATTCTTGTTGGGAACTGAACCCAGAACCACCTAATTCAACATCAGACAAACTGAGGGTTTATTTAACCATGAGGAGGACTGGATGGATCTCCCCCCCACACCCTGTCTCACCTCCCGTCCGGGATGAAAGTAATCTGCCCTCATTTGTGTGGAAGGAGAGTGAGAAACAATTTAGGAAAAAAACCACCCTCGGTAGACCCAACCAGTATTCTACCTCTGATCTCTCCATCATCAGCAGGCTAGTATTCTAGCATGAGAGTGATGCCTTAGACCATTCGGCCATGAACGCGGGTTTTAATTAAATTAATAAGGAAGAAATGAGGAAGGTAGAATTTAGAGAAAATGAACCCGTATTTCTGAGAAATTACTTCCGGCCAGGATTCTAACCCCCACCTCATTACTGCTATAGCAGACTAGATTATCCTGACTTTTAATCCACGTCCCCCCACCTTGCGAGAGGATAACTCGGGGTTGGCACGGAGCTGAGAAGTAGTTCCGACCACGAGTCGAACCCCCACCTCATCACCGTCATAGCAGATTAGATGATCTTGACGTTTAGTCCACGTCCCCACCTTGCGAGAGGATAACTCGGGGTTAGCACGGAGCTGAGAAGTACTTCCGACCACGAGTCAAACCCCCACCTCATCACCGTCATAGCAGACTAGATGATCTTGACGTTTAGTCCACGTCTCCACCTTGCGAGAGGATAACTCGGGGTTGGCACGGAGCTGAGAAGTTTATAAAGCAGGAATAAGTGAGACAGTCATTGTGCTGCTATCAGAGAAGAAACATCTGCTAATGGAAGGAGGGTTTCTCACGATTTACAGCTTCTAATTGTTTCCGGACAAAGAGTAGAGAGAGATGACACTAGTTCCTGGGGTGCTATAGACTGAGAGGGGGAGGGGGTTTAATGCTCCCCTTTTCAAGATATGACCCCGAACAGTCGACCACACGACATTAAATCATTAACATTAATATCATCTCTTTCCTGGTGTTGTGATTACCACGCCCGGGAAGTCGAGATTTGACACTGAGCGAATGCTTTCATCATTGAGTCATGTACTGACTGGCATCATCGAATCACCAGGATTAGAGTAATGTACTGACTAGAATTAGTGAGTCATCAGGATTAGTCATGTAATGACTAGAATCACTGCGTAATCAGGATTAGAACCATACACTGACTAGTATCAGTGAGTCATCAGGATTAGAGCCATACACTGACTATCATCAGTGAGTCATCAAAACCAAACGTATAGTAAACCCTATACATTCGCGACTGGAGTGGTGGTGACATCTAACAAAAGTTACTAGATCTACTCTCATACTCATTCGCCAAACTATTTTGTTTTCAGGAATTCCGGTTGAAATTTATCAAAAATCAAATTACAAACAATTTATGTTTTTTTTTAAATATAATAACAGGCGCACTTTCAAGGTGAATCACCGATTGCGCGTCATCTCGGTGTGCACTGCCTGCGTCCTGTGTCACTGGAGCGCGACGTGCACCGTGCACCTGAGGACCCGCACTCAGCCATAAACACAGGAAGGGCGTGAGCCCCCTCAGACAATAGTCTCCGGGCACGGGGGTACAGTCTAAGAGGACGTGACGCCACCATCTTTGGCTGTTTTAGGAACATCCGCGACATCGATTGATGGCACGTTCAACTTTCCTCTAGGTTTCAAGGACAAACTTTAATTCGATACTATTGCTCGCTTTTTTGTTACCTAGCTTCTTACTTACTGTTCAGATTATACGCATATTATAACTAATCTAATGGGTAAGGGGGTAGAATTCAGCAAGAAAACATTTTAGAGGTAATCTACTCGAATTTGCGTGGAGGGAGAATGGAAGACTTGATATATCCGAATGGGATTAGATCCCCTATCTTATAGTCATCAGCAGGCACGTATAGTACGAAAGGGACGCCTTAGTCCGTTTGGTCACTGAAGCGGGCCTGTGTGCACTTAGTAACAGTAGAGTTGGGAGAAGGAAGGTAAAACTTAGATAAAACCAAATGCACGCGGGTGAAGAGTGAGAAACCATATAAGAAAAACCTCTTAAGTACACCTGGTCAGGATTTGAGCTAAGACCTCCCCATCATCGGCATACCATACTATATAAGTCTGAAATTTAGTCTGGATGCCCACCAATGTTATTATCACATTAGCGACCTTGTGGGCAATCACTGGCGTGTACGAGTATATAGGGCCACTGTGATTTCACCAAGCTCTTTCCCTTTCTATGGTTGTACAGCAGAAAGCTAACAAAACCTGTTGCTGAAAACACTAAGAGGATTCAAGCAATATGGTTTCTCCGGAAAATTGGGTGTAATAGGAAACATCAAAGGAAGAAGATATGGAAGCTGACTAACAGTGATGTACCTAAACTTTGAAGAGGCCCTCCAATTATCCAGATTGTAGGAACATCAAAATCTTAACCTATGGTAGAGCATGACAGGGGTGGATCTATCACATGCCAAAAACACTGAATATAATCCACCTGAAATCGATCAATCTGCCAAAAGATCCGGTGAGTTTGGGATTGAAAGTACGGTAGGTTTTCGAGAGGAGAAATAATGTGTTAAACGTAGACCTACTCCCTATATGATCAGCTCGTGAGGGCACACGATCGAATGGCATTTGACACTAAGGAAGCATGTCCACACATATCATCCCTAAGATAATCTTAAGAAAAATAGTAAAGACAAATGGATAGGAAGCTCAAGATAGGGCTAAATAAATGCGATGTGCATTGTGACCTTGCTGCACGAGATTCGAAGGCTCACTGAGGAAATGTAACTTGAAGTTTCGTGCGTACAAGAACCATAAAGCGAAACACGATCAAGTTCCACACATACCCATGAGTGCCATCTTCATGTTCAGTAAAAATTCCACTGTTACCAAGATAAACCAACACTATGGCAGACACACAACATGTGTGGAGCTTAGAACCCAGGTTGGTATATTCATACTAACAAACATGTATTTACAGAACATGTATAATATTGAGCCATATCTGTAAAGAATATAGGATATAGACAGTGGATACAAGCAAGTATCACTGGTGTATACCATGGATGCGAACGTCAAATTATTGATGTGATACACTTCGATGATGGATGAGGGAATAGAATTGATGGAATAGGTGTTGAACGCCAGGTGGCTATAGGTGCAAATTAGCCTAACAATTCGTATACCTATAAAGGTAGAGCTAGAGTGTCAAGAAACATTGATATAATGCTATGCAACTTTGAAGCTGCCAACCACTTACGAAAATGGCAAGTAAAAGATAACCTTACGATCAGTGACCACAATCTGATTTGTTTCGAGCTGGTCACACTGAGGTGGGGAAGAGTATGGGGGGTGTAGGAATAATAGGAAGCTATAACCTGAGGAAAGCAGACTGGGGAAAGGTTCGAAGATAGTTGGTACTACCGACGCCGATGTCGAACGGATACATTATCAACAAGAAATCGATACAGCTCAAGCAGGCTTTGAAAGCGCCATGTGGTCACCCATTCCCCTACAAAGGTAGGGGATCAAGGTGAACAACAAACCTTGGAACGACCACATGTAAAGAATATGTATGAAAGAGTGAACGTCTAGAAAGTTCTACTAGAGATACTAAGAACCGGAGGGATGGCGTGTTAATGAACGTCTACAAGACAAAATTGATCTTCGAAGAAAAGCTAGTTGTCAAGAAAGAAGTAAGTTGGTAAAAAGGTATATTAAGGAGTAGCTAACTACCAGCCCATGGAGGGCTCCTTTCCAAATAGTGACTGGAAATTAATACCCCCAGTGACAATCACGACACTGCAGACACAATATGGTGGTATGACTTTCTGCTGGGAAAAATCCGCCTATATACATTGTTCCCTGATGACACCGAAGAAGGCGAGGATGACCTACACAAAAGGACAAGATGACTGATTACTACAGGAATTACACAGACATGGATACAGTAACCCAGGAGGAACGTTTGATGCCCACAGGTAAAATCAAAGCCAATATGGCACCTGTATACCTGATGATATCAGGGTCGGTGCTACAAAAGACTGTGGAACAAAATGCCCCATATTTGGCCCTGCTCCTGATTGAGTGCCGGTACAATGTAAAACACCCATAATCTGGAAACAGAGTGAGGTAGTCATTCTGACTAAGGAGGAAGACAAGGACCCCTCCTTCCTAAGTCATACAGAACAATATTTCTCCTTAATGTTTGTGTCAAACTTCAGGAAAAGGTAGATTTGCTAGGTTAAATAATCACCTAGAAGAAATAGTCACGCATGGAAGTCAATTTGTATTTAGGAAGGGGAGATCTACTAAGGATACGATAAGTACGTCTATGAATGAGTCTATGAGAATCACAGACGAAGCAGGGGCAAAATAAATGCATGGTCGGGATATTCGTGGGCATCTTGCGGACATTTGACAATGGTGACCATTTTTAATTATTATTGTTTTTATGTACATTGAATCTAAAGCTGCATGCGTTTTGGCAACCGAGGTTGGACAGAAGAACGAGCACAATGTATATTATGCCTAATGAGTGTCAGCTTATCGTTCATGAGAGTACTTACAACCCCTTGTTTCAATTCCATATATAGTAGTTTTGAAGACTTTTAAGAAATATTTTTTTAAAGGTTTTCTCTTAAAAGAATTATTCAACTGTTGCCTACGGTTATGTTCTGTGTGGCTTTCTATTATAATTTAATTACTTGATGATAGTTTTAAAACACACATGTGCTCTTGCAGTAAGTCCAGCGTTCAACATCTTCTTTCAGCATTTTATTGAACCTTAAACTTATATACCCGACGATTGCTATCAGAGGCTTCGACTTCTCACTCACTTTTCTTGAATCTCATGCTAAAAACGTGAGGAGAATGAAACTGAATCTACTTTATTCTGGCAACTATCAGTAAAAATAACAGTTTAAACACTAAGGGACTCAACTGATACGCCCTTCATTCCTACCTCATTAATGTAAATATATATAATGTAAGTGTACATATGTGATAGTAAGACGCGATGCGCGCGCGCACACGCGCGCGCACACACACACACACACACACATACACACACAAACACAATTCATTGCATGCGATAATGATTTAATAAATGGTACAACAAAGTTATGCATTTTCAGAAAAATTCACAATTTTAATAAAATCAGTAAACTATCCTTAATTTCAGAACAAAAGTCACGATTTGTCTTCTAAATATTAAGTATAAACGAATTCTAACCAACCAATACGTTTCATGCACCAGAAAGAGACAGACATACCACAATACTTTCTCTATATGAACACAACTGGTCGTCTTGTAAGAAAGTTTACCAGAATAAACACAACTTGGAGTAGCACTTAGTCTTCAATATCCGCAGGAAGCTGTTTGGGCCTCTCCGGCGGTGAAAATGCGCCTTCAAACGTTCCCATCGTCGGTTCAACTATGAAATTGAGAGTGTAGTTGTGTTCCTCCAACTCCTAAGTAGCCTTCCCCCAACTTTCTTTTCGTCTTGTCAACTTTCTGCGATCTTACTTCCGAGGCCTCAGGTGCGGCGTTTCTCAAGGTGTGCTCCCCGAGATTTGAGAATCTTCGTGGGGCTGGTTTTACATACACACTTCAACCAAACACTCGGTTAGGATTCGATCCCCGACCTCCCCGTTAACGACAAACCGCGACTATATGAGTTTTTCCCCGCGTACCCATCGATGTGTGTTGCAGTTGATAGATAATGTACCTAGCACTGCGAAATATCTATGTACCAAGTGATGTTTAAGGCGTTTAAAAATGGTTTGTCAGGTTTCTCCGTCAACTTTTTTTTTATAACTTTACAAAATATTTCAAGTATAATTTCACCACATCACTTTTATTGTCTAGCCGCCAGAATAAAGCCACATTAACTATAATCAGTGTGGCCAAGATTATTGTGAGAGTTTTGGAACACTAGTTAAGGGCAGTATGGATATAGATTTTAATTTTATTTACATATTGATATCAACAGTCCTTGAATATCTTGCCAAGGATGTCCTGGAATTTAATGACAAATTTTTCTCTTAATTTAAAGAGTTTTTATCATCTAATACCTCTGTGCTAATGGTAAGTATTCAACAACTGTTCATATCACCACATGAATAAAGTTAAACTTTATGTTTATACTAGAGAAATATTTTACTTACATTTTGGCAAAAAATAAGTTTTCTCAAAAACTGCCAAAACACTGGCCTTAGTTCGTGTTTCCTACATCCCCACCTTAATATATTCAAAAATACCTGAAAGTGTTAATTATCTTACATTGAATATCCTCACCTGAAAGGGCGATTTTATTCAATACAACTTCTGACCACCCATTTAGCCTATCAGTAAAAAAACAAAAAAAGGGATAGATATTAGAAAGGTACGAATTATAGAAAATGTACCCACATTTGTGTAGAAGGACTACGAGAAACTATGTAGGATGATTAAACACTTTATAAATCTGACGAATATAATAACTTCGGCCTATACTTCACCAGCAAACAAGATCAGATGAGACTGACACCCTTGACCACGTGTCCATAAATGCTGGTGGTAGTGTTACAGATGACTACATGTGTGTGTGTGTGTGTGTGTGTATTTATAGGTGTATTCTTCAAGATCTACAAACTAGTTCTAAATACAAGGATATGGACATACACTCTCGTCGTATACGTTATTTTTCTTATCAAAAAGGAAAACGTTAAAAGTTTCATTTCAGATAAAATGATATTTTTTTAAAAAATTCAAGATAATAACATACCTTACTTTGATATGCAACGATAAATAGCTCTGAAACCCTAATCGGTGAGTACGTGGGTACAATGTCGTGTTTATTTAGTTTCATTTACCGATGATCAGGAGGCTAGGGTTCTAATCTCGACTGGGTGTAATGTGAGGAGCGTTTTATAAATAATTTCCCATTAGCCTCTCATACATAGTTGTGTATTTAAGTTTATATATATATTATTAAAAATCCATTTAATATTATATCCTACATTCAATTCATTAATTTTGGTAATATGTCTAGCAAAAATATGAACTGTGGTGAAATCTCGGGTACCTTAATGTGTGTTTCAATGTTAAAGAAGTGAAACATTCTCATGCCTTGTGTTTGACGAGTCCATGAATTAAAATATCAACAGCCCTGGCGACCCAAATACTAGGGCTGTATTGTGGGAGAGGTAGTAGATTAGACAATGTGTAAATAGTTAAATTGGCGGATTAATATTTTGGCCGCCTCGGGGCTACACAGATCTTCCTGCTCCCCTCTCCCCAACCCAGTAACCCCTTCAGACACTCCCGCCCTCAGTCCCACCTACCCATCAGGCCCCCCATCCTGTGTAAGCTCTAGACTAATACCATACAGAGAAGTATATGAATAATAGTGATAAGAGACTTATGGTATTATATGAACCTGCATGTAGCCTATCCATATCTTTGACTGTGACTGTAATGATCACTAAAAATACTCAAACCTAATATTTCGTTGTTCAGCTACTCTTCAGCTGTTGGCTTTTATTTCAATATTTTTTTAAAACTAGCCCGGCAAACCTTGCCTTTAAATGTGTTTAAATAAAATTAAATTCATTTACCATGGTGTTTTTTAAAAATGTTTATTTGATATATTTATATTTACGAAATTTGCCGCCCCTCTGATTTTACCGCCCTGGGCTGTAATCCCCTAAGCTATCCTGTAAATCCAGCACTGTATAGGTAGATAAAATGCTAGCTTTTAAACTGAAGATTCAACACCCTCCTGACTCAGCCACATGACTCATACCTTCCCCTGACTCAGAGCCACATGACTCCTACCTGCCCCTGACTCAGGATCACAAGAGTTCATGTGGAGTTGGCGGGAGTCAGCCGTGACATCTACACCACTTAATCCCCAAATATAACAACATGAACTGATAATGGTTTATAACAAACTAGATAGCTGTTGCCCGCGGCTTTGCTCGCGTGGAAGTTGATTATATACAAATACGAAAATATACATATGTATTTACAGATTAATTTAAAATATTACGTTACGTTGATGACCATAACTTGACCTCAGATCAAAAATAATGCAAGTCCGATACAAACTTTCACCCCCTTTTTCATCCCTTATTAAATAAAATTTCCAAAATTCCTGAAACATGTATTTATTTGTTTTACGTCAATAACCGAAATACAAAATTTTGTTTATGTAACTTTCAAAATGACGGACTTTCATACATATTATCATACATATTATCATCCCCTATTTTGACCCCTTTGGGGTGGAATTTTCTAAAATCCTTTCTTAGTGGGTGCCTACATAACAAAATGAATATACAGTCCGAATTTCATGCTTGTAGCCTTGATAGTTTGCGCTCGGCGATGATGAATCAGTCAGTCAGTCAGTCAGTCAATCAATCAGGATATGTTATTTTATAAGTATAGATAAATACATAAATACATTCACAATACAAGTAACATATTATACTGAGGATTTTGTAAAACTGACTAAGTTTATAGAACTAGCGCTCATCTACGTCAGCTCCGAAAGCTAAATTTGTTTTATATTTATGAAATTTAAGGTATTTTAATTTGAGCTGGCGGGCCGCACAAAACTAGCTCTGGGGCTGTGAATTGGACAATCTGGATTTTGAGGGTTAAAATGAAATGAGGGACATTTAAATCTCTCCATAATACGTAAACAACATATTAACTATTAACTTATTCAAATAGCTAGATGAGACCCAGCTTCGCTTGCCTCAGATGAAAAACTGCCACTGGTGATAAATACAGTGTGACTATAGTCCGTTCCCGTTAAGTTGCTTAAATATTCGATTAGAAATCTATAGATGCCAGAAACAAAGTGGGCTCATAACGTAGCCGGGTAGAACTGTCTAGCAGTAGGAGAACAAACGGGGGAGGCGGAAAATACAGCTGCCATTAAAATTTGCGTTGACCCCCTCGATTAAATGACATCGTTCGATTAACAAAGATCCATTCTACGCTCAGATAGGTTCTACCAATTACAATTCAACCAAACAAAATATGTGTATTTTTTTACGTTTTAGAATGAGAAATTTCATCTTCTAAACAATGTTAATATTAAGTCTCTATATATGTGTATGATCATATAAAATAGTTTTGTGTTCATTCATCCAAACTCGCGTACTGGTTATGTAATATCTAACCTAAGCGCAAGATCTGTATGGCATTATCTCAGCCACCTAGCTAGTCCCCTTAGCTATGGCCTTTCATGACAGTTGTAACAGTATCGTTTTTTAAAAACTTACCAATTGTCAAGACAAGCTATAACTTACCATGGACCTATTATAGCTGTCGTATGACTTAACGATCAGCGATCAGTGTAGTGTCAAAGTCAGTGGACTGTTTTTGCCGGCACCTTAGTTAGCTAACAGCGTAAAATGTCAGCATGGCCTCGATTTTCAACTTAAATATATCACTATTATAGCGGGTAGTTTCCTTTTCAACTTAAATATATCACTATTATATCGGGTAGTTTCCTTTTCCACTTAAATATATCACTATTATATCGGGTAGTTTCCTTTTCAACGCATTAAATATGTAGAATGTTTCATAATTTCTTCCAGCTCCTAGTTGAAGTATCCAAGCTGGATATCGTCGATTCCGGAGATGATAGATCTGCACCATGTCAGAGCTTGTCAGGATGTTGGTATCAGCCTGCCGTTGGTCTCTCCGACCTGTCCAAAGTAGGCCAGTACTCGGTCACAGCGAATATTACATAGTCCCTCTCTCATTGTCTAGCCGCTGACACACTTGGAGGAAACTTGCTCTCTCGTTGGTGAGGTAACAAGCTCACCTCATTAATAGACTTATCACACGTGCTGGCATACACTATCTGCACTATATCACACGTGGTGGAACACACTCTATCTTCAGTATATCACGCGTGTTGAAATACACTATCTACGGTATATCATACGTGATAGAATACCCTATCTGCAATATATCACACGTGATGGAATACCCTCTATACACACTATATAACACGTGATGGAATACCCTCTATACACGCTATATAACACGTGATGGAATACCCTCTATACACACTATATAACACGTGATGGAATACCTTCTATATACACTTATATAACACGTGATGGAATACCTTCTATACACACTATATAACACGTGATGGAATACCCTCTATACACGCTATATAACACGTGATGGAATACCCTCTATACACGCTATATAACACGTGATGGAATACCCTCTATACCCACTATATAACACGTGATGGAATACCTTCTATATACACTTATATAACACGTGATGGAATACCTTCTATATACACTATATAACACGTGATGGAATACCTTCTATATACACTATATAACACGTAATGGAATACCCTCTATACACACTATATAACACGTGATGGAATACCCTCTATACACACTATATAACACGTGATGGAATACCTTCTATACACACTTTATAACACGTGATGGAATACCCTCTATATACACTATATAACACGTGATGGAATACCTTCTATATACACTATATAGCACGTGATGGAATACCCTCTATGCACGCTATATAACACGTGATGGAATACCCTCTATACACACTATATAACACGTGATGGAATACCTTCTATATACACTATATAACACGTGATGGAATACCTTCTATATACAATATATAACACGTGATGGAATACCTTCTATATACACTATATAACACGTGATGGAATACCTTCTATATACACTATATAACACGTGATGGAATACCTACCCTCTATACACACTATATAACACGTGATGGAATACTTTCTATATACAGTATAGCACACGTGTGGAATACGCTCTATTTACAGTATATCACAGGTGTTGGAATAAACTATCTGCATTATATCACGTGTTAGAATACATAGTATATTGTAGTCCCCTGTTAAGGTGCCTGCACAACTCTCCAGTATACTGTAGTTTCATGTTAAGGCACCTGCACAACTCTCCAGAGTATTTTAATCCTGTTAAGGCACCTGCACAAGTCTCCAGTATTTTGCAGGATACTGTTAAGGAGCCTGCACAACTTTACAGTATATTACAGTCCATTTTTATGGCACCTGCACAACTCTCAATTAACCTATTAGTCCCCTATGAGCCATGTTTGATTGTGAATGGGCCAGGTCATTAAGCACCCTCGTCTTCCAAGTGTTTATTTATTGTAACCCGTGGCACCTCCTCCTCCTAAGATGTGTCAGTGCAGGTGACTGTGTGTTCGTGTGGGAGTATTACTTGGAGCGAGACCGCCATGTGAACTTCTCATAGAGCGCCTGAGAAACCGCCGCCATCTTGTCTTGACCCTCACCTCATGTTCCCCTCCACCGACTCCCGACAATGAGGGGTCAACAAGACTGGGGGGTGAGAGGCATCCTAATCAAATAAGACCCCAGGAAACTTCTGGAAGATCTGGTGTGCTCACTCGATACAAGGCTGTTTGTTCGATTATGCCTATTTAGTTTTATTGATACGTTTATTATAAGGCATATAAATTCGTCCGACTCCGATAAGATGGTTATTAACTCCCCCTTGTCTGTCTTTCCAATGAAATGTATGTCGGGGTTCGAATCTAGCCCGGGGTTTATCTTTAAATTGACTTATAATCTTCTTACACCTAAATTCAGGTACTTTGCTTGGTTCCTGGCGTGCCCCCAAAAATAATCATAATTTATGACTGTGGGGATTCACCACCCACAGTGTTAACGGCAAGGGGGGGAGGGGGAGAGGTTCGGTGTTGGTTCTAAAGCTAGTTTGTAAGTCGTGTCATTATAGCTATAACCAATTAGCTCATAATGGGCACGTTAAAGTGGGAGTGTATGGAATGCGAGAAAAGGCTATTGTTTTCGCAGTTTTTATAGTTGTTTTTTTGTGCAAAATTATAAAATATTGCCCCGGTAGAAACCAAGAATTTAATTTTCTTCATATGGCAATATCGACAGTCGTTAAATAGATGACAAACTGTCATTAAATTCCTGGACACCCTTGACAGGTATTCAAGAAATGTTGAGTTCACATGTGAAGAAAATTAAACAATTTGTTTGTACTGGAGCAATATTGGATTTATCTCAACCAAAAAAAGTATTTATTATATAAAAAAAAAGCAAAAACACTTACCTTTTTTCACGTATCCTACACTCTCACCTTCAATAATATTCTAATTAAAAATAGATCGACAACCTAATAACGTATGTTATTGATGAGGTAATAAGGAGTGAATTAACGAGCATTGACCTGGAGAAATGATGGTAAACCACGTGTGTAAAATAAAGATATTGTTTACTCGACCGGAATTCGACCTATAGTATGTCCAGAACAATACTCAAGCACGCTAATTAAACGCGCTAGCGTTTAGCTAACTCTGCTGATAATTATATTTTGATGTCAATATACTCGTTATTAGCAGCTGGTCCTGGTTGGATCTGTGACCCACCACAACAACCAGACACCAAGACAAGAGTTTAACATTTAGGGGAAAAGTAACTAGCCCAATTTGACTCTGAAACATTTTCTACCCAGCCGGGGATCAAACTCTGGAATATTAAATCATAACAGGGTGGCCACAGACAGAGAAAACCTGGAATAGTCAGAAAATTTGAAAATTAAGAAAAATACAGGAAAAGTTAAGGAATTTAAAAATAGGAAAAGTGTTACTAAAGTCTGTTCAGGGTAGGAATTATTTTCTGAAAGGCCTTTTTCCCTACCAGAAATCTATTATATAGTATGATATTGGTAGGAAAAAAGACCTTTCATAGAGTAATTCCTACCGTGAATGGAGTATAGATTAGGCCTACTGATGCTATGCTAGTCCGACACCTTAGCTCAGACGGAGGCGCGTCTAACTATTGAGCAAAGGATCTCGGGATCGATTCCAGGCTTGGCCGAAATATTTATCATTGGTGAAATTGTGATTTTACCTCTTCGAATGATGAATTATAGGGCGAAGGCTGGATGTTGGGTCGGTTCTAGACTTTAGCTAGTTTATAAGTTGTGCGCTGATATAATATTGAGAAAGTACACGTTTAATACCTCGAAATATATAATAATAGGGTGTCAGTATTGACACTTATTTATAAATAAAAAGTGACAGCTGCAGATCATATGACTTGTCGTATGAATATATTAAAATAGTTTGAGTAACTTTTTTAGTCGTCCGATAAATTTATCCTTGCAAGAATAGTTACATTACACGTAAAAGTTAAATTTTCATAGGAATAACTATACACTCTAGATCTACTTTGACTTGTTCATACGTCAAGTCATGTGATCTGCAGCTGCTACTTTTTATAGATATTATCAATACATATAAAATAATACTAATAATAAATTAAAATATTATCAATGTTGACCACAAAAGATATGTTTGTACTTTCCAACAGCCTCTTATCAAAATCCTACTTTTGAACATAAGTTTGAATAAATATAATGTCTAGTACCATAGTAATTAGGTTCTTCATATTTGCAGATAATTAGTTATTGAGGTTATGTAGCGCGTGCATGCTAACTCCCCTCTGCTTCTCGGTCATGACTTATAGGAGGGGCTATATCCCCGCATCCCCCCCTTGTTTACCTGTAGGTAGTTCCGGTCTCACCACCCCGACAACGTCCGTGAAGTTGGCCCCCCCACTTTTAAAAATTCAATTTTTTATTATTGCAATCGTTTGTTCTTCGTTTGTTCCGGATTGTTCCGCAAAAATTTTCGTTTGTTCCGTTTTGATAGGCCCACAAATGATATGTTTACATTGGGGGGGCCAACTTCACGGTAGCCCCCCCACTTGTAAAAATTCAAGTTTTTATGATCGCAATCGTTTGTTCTTCGTTTGTTCCGGATTGTTCCGCAAAAA
>CABFVZ010002371.1:72131-87051 GCA_902151445.1 Timema monikensis | reverse complement strand
GTTATTAAATGATTTTCTACCCTCCCTCTAAGCAAATGCGGGTTCACTTAATCTAAATTCATCCTTCCCAATCCCTAATCCATTAGCGTAATTAGTAACTCAAGTGTTTAACCCAAATGGAGCTAAATAAATTAAAAAATAAAATTATATTTTGGTTTTAAATATTTAAATTATATTTATTTTATTTTTTATATCTCGTCAAAATATAAATTAGGCCTACATACTGTGATTAATTCTTTATATCTATAAATTAAACTAACAA
This sequence comes from Timema monikensis, assembly GCA_902151445.1. NCBI lineage: Eukaryota > Metazoa > Arthropoda > Insecta > Phasmatodea > Timematidae > Timema > Timema monikensis. Next base: position 86,789 of record CABFVZ010002371.1, on the reverse strand, counting down.
AAATCAAATATGTTACAACTTAACACTCGTAAAATAAAACTTCCCAGATGGTAGTTATTCAAGTAAAACCTACAGCAAAGGTCTCATAACTCGCACTCCTGTGATGTAAGCAACCCGTCCAACACAGCCGCTGCTGGAGTCTTGGGTGTGACGCGTCAGGCTGCCACAGTCTTGCACAGTGCTGTACAGGCCAGTCTTGTCGGAGGGCAACCAGCTGCCAGCTTGACCCTGAACTGAACTCTTCCTCCACCTCCCCTCTCCTATAGGAGCAAACACTCCTCTCGCCTTACCTGTGGCTAGCTCTCTTAGCTCAACCCATCTTTCTATCAGCATAATTATTTTTTACTTTTCTAAGCACCACGTCGGCTAATACACCTATGTACTAATTACACTATTGGTTTAGGGATTAGGAAGGTTTAATTAAGAGGAAGTGCACCCGAATTTGTACGTAGGGAGAGTGAAAAACCATCTAGAAAAAATACGTAGGTAACTTTTATATAGTTCGAAAATTTTCTTGCCTTCGGCGGTTGAGGTTTTGTTCACAAGTTTTAGTTAATGGGGTTGAGTAAATCATAAATCTCTGCCCCTGGATAAGTGGAGTATCGGCACTTTTATTTCAATATGTTACTTAGTATAAGTATAACCCAAACGGATCATGGATATGCGGTGATAAAATATTATCTATTTATTTAGCACCACGTCTTACTACCTGTTCGGGTTATACGCTTAAGTACTAATTACAATAATGGATTAGGAAATGGGAATGTTGAATTTAGAGGAAGTGAACCCGCATTTGCGTGGAGGGAAAGTGGAAAACCATTTAGGATAAACCACCCCCCAGTTCCCCCGATCGAGATTTGAACTTGGATCTCCCCGTCCTCGGCAGTCTAGCTCAACACGACTATTGTGTTAGCTAACTACGCCACCGAGGCGGGTGGCGCTAAAGTAACAAATATATTACGGGTTCGATTCCTGTGTCCAGGTGTCATTTTTCAATTTTCAGGATAAGAGATGAAACATGGGTTAAGGATGAAAAGCCTTGTGGGAATTATTTTTAAAACTCATTTTACAGATTTTTATATAAAGTTATTTTTTCATTAAAATAAAATAATGTAAGCTGGTATTTGTCTAAAAATTAACTTTAGATTTGTGCTAATTCTTTTTACTTTCTCGCTATCTTACAGGTAGAGAAAGTATTGTGATCGTCAAAAAAATTGAACTCAAAATTTTGATGAATGTCGATATTTCATGACCCCCCCCTCCGAATCCGAAAAAGTGTTTTCGTCTGTACCTTCAACTATCCAACTAGAGCCTAAACTATTTTACCGTCAGGCTAAAACTTGGTATCTATGGTTTTCACAGGGTTTCCCCCAGGGATTTTTGGAATTAGACATATAGCCCTAAAATTAAGGGTAGTTTACTGATGGGTGAAAAGAGAAAAAGTCGATTTTTCTCAAAATAGGCTATAACGATTTTGATTGAATTTCATTTCTAAACATTTATAAATATTCTAAGCAAAATGGTTACTCTCAATATTTCAGCAAAAGGATTTTAAGGTTATCTTTTTTTTAAATAATATATCCAAAACTATTTGAGATATGAAATTACATATTATTACAATTATGTAAGTCTATTTATAATACAAATATTTTATTTGAAGCATATTTTTATAAAACCAATAACTTTCAATCTATACGCATATACGCGCATATATATATATATATGCGTATATATGTATATATATGCGTATATATGTATATATATGCGTATATATGTATATATATGCGTATATATATATATATATTTGCGTATATATATATGTATATGTATATATAATAACTTTTGAACACAAAAGTTAAAGTATTGCAACCATAAAAAGATATTTAACCTGAAATGTTGATGGATGTCACGTATAATGAATGACCCCCCGAACCATAAAAAGTGGTCTTTGCAATGCCGTCTGTATGTCTGTTTAAACTTAAAACTAAGTTTAAACAAACGTACAGATAGACAGCAGGGCGAAAAGAGAAAAAAAATCGATTTTCTCAAAACTGGCTTTAACAATTTTGATTAAAATTCGTATCCAAGCGATGATTAAGATTATAAATAAACGGGCTATTTTTATTTTCTCATGAAAATGACTTTTAGGGTATTTTACAGAAGCAGAAACTCCATATATCCGCAACTATTTGAGATACTAAATAACCTTTTATTGCAAAATTGTAGTACTATTAAAAATTAAAAAAATTTATATGAAATATATTGTTATAAAACCAACAGTTTCTGAGATATTGGCAAATATATTAATACAATTTTGTGCGCTTTAGTTGTAAAGAGATACTACTTAATTTTTAACGCAATAATTCTCCAAAACCATAGAGTGATTAAATATAAGTAAGTCTCTCAAAAAGTTTATGTTATTTTTCCTTAAACCTCTGAGGAGAAATGTTTGTACAACAATGATGTATCTCCATTTTAGACTCAATAGTCAATATTTACATTTATTAATGGTCAAAATTTATAAATGAGGAATTTAATAGCAATGCGATGGTATGAAGATTTGCAACACCTAATAAAATGTCGAAAATTTTAACAGAAAGTTGAAATTTTAATACAAAGTGTTGACCCTTGAGGACCTAATTTTGTTCTTTTTTTTTATCGGTCTAAGCATACAAACGAGGACATTAATTCTTTTAAAATAAAATTTAAAACCGGGAATAAAAAAAAGTTTTACATAATTATAGTGCAATTTATGCTTGGGTTTGCTAGTGTATATTATTTTGTTTAACATATATTAGGAGTTTTGGGTAAATATCTCAATTTTTAAACAATAGAACGAGAAAGTTCGTGTGGAGTTCAGTACCATTTATTTTATTACTTTCTCGCTATCTTACAGGAAGAGAAATTATTGTGATCGTCAAAAAAACTGAACTCAAAAATGATGATGAATCTCGACGTTTCATGACCCCCCGAATCCGAAAAAGTTATTTTTGAATTTCCGTCTGTATGTCTGCTTTCTGTAACTCCAACTAGAGCCTAAACTATTTTACCAATCGAGCTAAAACTTGGTAAAGTCACCGTAGGAATTGTTTTCTGAAAGGCCTTTTTCCCTACCAGAAATCTATTATATAGTAGGATATTGGTAGGAAAAAAGACCTTTTAGAGAGTAATTCCTACCGTGAATGGATTATATCTAGGGTTTTCATAGGGTTTCCCCGGGGGATATTTGGAATTGGCTATATTACTCTAAAATTAAGGGTAGTTTACTCCAGGGTGAAAAGAGAAAAAGTCGATTTTCTCAAAATCTGTTTTAACGATTTTGATTAAATTTCATTTCTAAGCATTTATAAATATTCCAAACAAAATGGCTACCCTCAATATTTCGGTAAAATGACTTTAAGGGTTCCGGTCTGTGCGTAAATTATCATTTTTTATCATATTTCCGAAACTATTTGAGATATGAAATTACTTATTATTGTAAATATGTACATCTCCTTATAATATAAATATTTTATTCGAAGCATATTTTTATAAATCCAATAACTCTATATTAAACTATTTATATTTTTTAACTTCTCGAACACTAAAGGTAAAGTATTGCGACCGTAAAAAAATCTAGCCTTAAATGTTGATGGATGTCGATGTCTCAAGACCCCCCCAAACCCTAAAAAGTTGTCTTTGCAATGCCATCTGTCTGTGTGTGTTTAAACTTAAGATTAAGAGTAGTTTAATAAAGGGCGAAAAGAGAAAAAATAGATTTTCTTAAATCAGCTCTAACGATTTTTATTAAAATTCATATCTAGCCGTTGATTAAGATTATAAATAAACTGGCCATTTTAATTTCACCATGAAAATGACTTTTAAGGTACTTTGCAGGAGCGGCCATTTCCGTATCTCCGCAATTATTTGAGATACTAAATAACTTTTCATTGCAAAATTGTAATACTATTCAGTGGCGAATTTAAAAATGTTGCGCCCCTAGGCACAATTTATAAAATGCGCTCCCCAATTTGTTTTCAAGGGTTTTAGGAGGTGCCTAGGGAACCTATAGTGTAAATCCGCTTCTGGTACTATTAAAAATTAAAAAAACTTGGATATAAAATATATTATTTTTTTAAACCAACAATTTCGGAGATATTGGAAAAATATTAATAAATTTTTGTGACCTTTAGTTGTAAAGAGATAATACTTAAGTTTTAACGAAATAATTCTCCAATGCCATAGAGTAATTAAATATAAGTAAGTATCTCAAAAAGTTTGTTTTTTTCCTTAAACCTCTTGGGAGAAATGTTTGTACAACAATGATCTATCTCCATTTTAGACTCAATAGTCAATATTTACATTTTTTATTGATCAAAATGTATAAATGAGGAATTTAATAGCAATGCTATGATTACATGAAGATGTGCAACACCTCATAAAAAAGTATAAAATTTTAACCGGAAGTTGAAATTTTAATACGAAGTGTTGACCCTTTTTGACCCAATATTTATATTTTTTATCGGTCCAAACATACAAATAAGGACATTAATTCTTTAAAAATAAAATTATAAAATTTCAAACTAGGACTAAAAAAATGTTTTATATAAATATAGTGCAATTTATTCTTGGGTTTGCTAGTGTATATTATTTTGTTTGACATATATTACAAGTTTTGAGTAAATATCTCCGTTTTAAAACAATAGAGCGAGAAAGTACGTGCGGATTTCCATAACATTTATTAGAAATTAATTTTAGTTAGTAACTAATTAATGCTACGAACCAACGAATATTTAATTTTTTAATATTTGTAGCTCGTCTATCGTAGGATTTTGGTGAAAGGAACCTTTATAAAAAATATACCTTTTTTCAACAATGATAACATTTTACTTTATTATTAGTACTATTTTCCATGACTTAACGCATAAATCTAAGCGAATGGTTATAGTAGCTTTTTTAAATATTAAAAGAAACGTCTTCTAAACAGAGTTGGAATGTTGTGTTATTACATATCTATTATATGGAATAAACATAACATTTAGCACTCAAGCGAAGCTAAAATCTGCAATACTTGTAATTTTAGTGCAATTATATTTGTCTTAATTGTTATAAAATACCAATAGAATATTAAACAATAAAACATTTAAAAAAAGCATAATACGCACTCACGACATAAACTAATATTTCACAGTTTTCAAACTTATACGACCAGATTTAAAAAAAACGTAAACAAACATGCTGTCACGTTTTATTCAAGTAATGTTGCTAAACACTCGACTCACGTAACAGCAATTTTTTTTATACATATATAGGCCCTTACCTATTTAAAGTCGGCGGGAGAGTTCACTCACACAAATTCACTCTCGTCCAGCTCTCTTATTGGTCGTAGTAAAAGTCTTTTTTATTTTCGTCGTTTTGTATAGTAAGCTTAGTTCCTTACCTGCCCGCCGCGTTATTCGCAGCGCTAGCATCGTTATACCTGTCCACTTCGTATTTATTATTGTTGTAGTGTAGCAGAGAAAGGAACAGGGTGGCAAGTGAATGTGTTGTGTTTTGTTTTCATGGTGTAAGTCCTTGTTTTTGTTAATTTTGTGGAGACTATCGGTATTATTTTTTTATGAAAAACTGTAAACCTAAATTTTGTTTGTTTATCGAGATGTGTGTTTCTGTTAATTCATCATGAAGGAGAAGCCTCGCGTGCGTAAACATGCTCTGTATCAGATTACTAAGGTGAGTCCAAGACGCCATGTTTTTTTATAGTGTTGCTAGGAGACCGTACGGAGGACTTATTATTTTCCATGTAAACATTGACACCTGTGCTGCCTACACGAGTTGTGATTAGAGATGGGCTGCGGAGAATATTCCTCTAGGAAGGAATTTATGCCCCAATTTTCCCTTCCCCATAAGTTTTGTGAATATTTTAAGGTTTGAAGCTTTTGTTGTGTTTTAAAAATAAGTGGTTGTAGTATTTTAAAATAAATAGGCGTAATATAAAGGCCTTTATTTATTTTTTTAAATTAGTAAATGTATATACATTTTAAGTCAGTGTAGTTTATTTATAATTGAGGAAATTAAATTATAAAATTGGGTTCAAAATGTAAATTTAGTTAGGTATTGATAGGCCCTCATCGGAACGAGCTGGACATTTTTACCGAGCTATTTTTGGAGATAATTAACGTACCGGAAATCTGATCTTGGGAGCTGCCCATTACTAGCCACAACCTTAAGTTTGCATATTTATGATTATTCAAGTTAATAATGATTAGATAATCTTATTTTATTTATACTATTTTGTTATTGTAGGTTGAGGTATGTAAAGTGTATTTCCTGAACCAACCGATTACTAGCACACGACTTATAAACTAGCTTAAATCAGACACAACACTGAGACCTTTCGACCGTCAATTATTTATCGTGAAACGGGGAACCCCAATCTCACTAATGATACATTTTTCGTCAATGCCTTGAATCGAACCTGGGCCTTAACTCAGGAGCCAAACCCATTACCGACTAAACTAAGTTGCCATACTTGTTTATACTAGAGTTTCTACAGATCTAAACAAAACAATTTATAAGACTTTTATGACCTCCCCGCCTCAACACAATCATAACTCAAATTGAAAGGCTGTCAAAACATTAAACTACAAATGTCACCAAACTTCACAATAAGAATGTGAACCATTTTGGTTTATTTATATTTCAATGTCAATCGGGGAATCCAAAAATATGGGTGGGCTATTTAAAAAAAAAGTGCACACACACCTACGGGATAGGCAAGAAACTGTTCATAGCGCTCAAATAACAACTCGTACCTACTTAATCAATCCTCACTAACTTTCTCCACACTTCCCTATCCTTGCATTCTCCCTTCGCTTCAACAACATCCATACATCGAGTCATACACGCTCTTCTTAAAAATATTTAATGTTTCTCTTTTTAACACATACGTCTTACATAGCCTACTACTTCCTTTTGATCCACACACTCTACGTTCATATATTTGCTTCGTGACTCGATCCACATTCATCCTCTCATCAGGCTCAAACCAACTTAACACGCTTCTTTGCCATTTACCTATTGGATTCCCTTTCAAACCGCACCCTTCAGCACCCAATCATTACTGACTATCTCCATGTATGTTTTTACATTCATTTCTTGGATATCTCATTCCAGTCGCATTCAAATTACTTTTGTGTTTCTCCTTACAAATCCACGCTCCACATACTTAAAACAATGTTGGCGTTAACACACTTTATATACCGCCATATTTACCTCTTTCGATATTACTTTATTCTTTGCAATACTCCACATACATCCAACTACTCTTCGATATTCATTCCCTCTACTGTCAAGTCCATCCTTCCATTTTAACAGAAGCATAGATACACAAAATCATTTATATGTTCTAACAGTTTTCCATTTATCCAAAGCTGACAATCATTCCCTGACCTGTCCTTATCAAAATCTATCACCTTAAGTTTTGGGAACATTAATACGAATATCCATTCTGCCTGTCGCCACATTCAAATGATTTAATAAATTCTGAAAGTAACTTTAATATTCATCCATTAAAACGGCATCATCTGCATTTATCAGCATTCTCAGAGTTATTTAAATGATTTGTTTGAAAACATCACGAAAATATACAAATGTGGACTTACAATACGTCATCACGTGACCGTGTGATCTGTGAACCGAGTTTATATTATGATGAGGGGCCGGGGAGGGGGTTACAGGTATCTCCCCCTCTGTCTATTCACGCCTGGGTGACCACGAATGTCTGGGAGGGTGGAATACAGGTGCAACAATACCACCATCCTACCAACCATGGGAGCTGCTCTATACAGAATATCACCTCTGAGGAAATTGCAGGTCTTATGAAAGCTCTAGCTTAGCTCGCTTTCAGTTTACTGTTGCCAAATCTCCTTGCTTTCAATTATATTAGAAGGTGGTATGCGGGGGGTGAATAAGGAGCTACTTGCAACATCGATGAACCAGCGTTGCAAAATTTGTCTTATGTTTAAGGGAATATTGGCCACGTGAGAACAAGAGAATGGCAACGCTGTTTCCCATTAGTGGCCATGCAGTACCTTCAGAGATAATAACAAGTATAGTGTAGCTCTCAAACAAAACAACACTAATACTTCTCAACTTGGGCTCGCTGATCTTTAACACCGGTCCTTTGGCATACTTGATGTATTCCTTTTAGCACCGGTCCTTTGCCATACTTGATTCATTCCTTTTAGCACCGGTCCTTTGGCATACTTGATGCATTCCTTTTATCGCCGGTCCTTTGGCAAACTTGAGTATTCCTTTTAGCAACAAATCTTTCACAGTCTTTTGAAACATTGATTCTCCTAAACAAATTAATTTATTCGTGTTTGACCATCGAGCCTAACACGAGGGGTGTGATTAGTGCTCGGGACTACATTTGATGGGTACGGGATAACTCAATTTAAATTTGTTAAAAAAGTATTTGCTGGGGTTCTAATGAGATATAAAGGTGGTTTTTCTGGAAAATGTTTGTATTGTAATTTTCCCCCCTATTCTCCCCGTACCCTTAGCTGTAAGCAGAACTTATTTATGATTATTTATGTATCTCCCCCTCCACCCCTCCCCTCCTATCTCGTTATATTGTAGCTTGAGTAATTTAGTCGATGGTCGGAGGGATACAACCAACCAGTTCCAACTGCAGGGGGCTTTCTGGTTGGGTTTCCTCTTCGTGGTAGGGGTGTAGGGAACGCGAGAAAAGGGCAGTGTTGTTGCAGTTTTCATAGCAAAACATTTTTTTGGCTAAAATAAATAAACATTGCTTCAGTAGAAACAAAGTTTAATTTTCTTCTCATGGTGATATCAACAGTTCCTAAATATCTTTTATAGTTTTACTTTCATGAGCAAAGCAGCAACTTTTTAAACGAAGACAAAAAGTTGTATTTAAATTCCAGAACACCCTTGGCAGATAATTCATGAAATTTTTAGGTCAAAATGTGAAGAAAATTAAACTCTACCGTTTCACTGGAGCATTATTTCATTTATTTTGGCCACAAAGATGTTTTGCCATTAAAACTACAAAAAACACTGGCTTTTTCTCGCATCCCTTTCCATCCCACCTTAAGATCGTGTACACTAGCCCAATGACTTCTTTGGTACTGACCGACAGCTGACAGCTGACGCCTTTGAAAAGTTACCAGACCAAATTATATATCCATATGATCTGCAAAAACATGTGTTTAGCAGCTGTCAGTTTTGACAGTCAAAATTTAGGTATATAACTAAATGTTGACTGTCAGAAGTCAGCTGTGAGCCGTCAGCACCAAAGAAGCAATGGGGCTACTGTACCACATGCCAATCAACTGCATGGTACAGTCGGCTAGAAATAGTAAATTTACACGAACACTATCGAACGTGGGTCATTTCTGAGTAAACATTAATAGGAATAAAGAGTTGATAGAAGTTATTAATACTGAACATTGTTAGAATATTAAATTATATTTGGATTAAAAAAAAACCTTTGAAAAGGCCGTTTTTTGACCATTTTAGAATGTTTTCACAGCCAAGCATTATGCGCAAATATTTATTTGTCTTAATAGGGACATACTGTCGTTATTATGTCTTTAAATTTGTTGCTTTGTCCCCCATCGTCACCGCGGAAAATGTCGAGTAATAAGAATAAGTTTAAAGTTTTAGCTAAAAATATGTGCTTCATAAATTTGTCAAAATTATTTACCCATCTCAATTCCACTGTTGTCTAATGAAGACACTACGACGCAACATTCGGTTCCCACTTTATTTTAGTTGCATATTAATAATCCGTTTCACAAATAGTTTTTATCAATTTGACAAGTGAAGCCAAATCACATCTCGTGTGAAGATATCCAAGCGGCGGATAAATTTGTAGCCACTTTAGATAATTTTCGTCAGTCTGTAAGAGTTACCGTGAATGGATTTCACCTGTCATTCGTGTTATCCGTCAGAGGGTGGATGGGAGAGGCGCCCTTAAATAGCCTTGGATGTTAAAAAGTACGACAAAAAAAATCTCCACACCTTCATATACAGACTCTTGTATTATAATGAGAATGAGTGACTAAAAGCCCTGTTCACTAGAGCAGATTATACAAAGAACACACTATACTGGCACTTTTTTTAAATACGATATAATAATCAGCCAAAAACATTAAGAGCAGATATTTTGGCATATGTATTAGTCCAAAGATATATTCTTCCTTTTTTTTCAACGAGAAATTAACTAAAAGATATTGTTAGCAAATAATATTTTAATTTTCTAAATAAAGTACGTATTTTTAAGACTTATTTAATGTCCATTGCTTATCACTCATCAGTTTGTACTAAATATATCAACATGTATTTTGATTTGCTATTGATTCTTCATTTTGCCCATTTTAATATTTAAATTGATAGATATTGGATTGAGGCGTTAGAAACGAAACTATATATATATATATATATATATATTTAATGTAAACATTCCAAGACCCATTATTTTCAAGCTTTCAAAATACATCTTTTAAATACTCAGCGTATGATTACATAAAAATGTGTACAGTTACATGTAGAACTGTCAGGTTAGATAATTTTCAAAAAATGGAGGCTCATCCCCCTCAGTGGCTGAAGGGTCTTAACGAAGGCCATTGTAACTTTATTCGTTAGGTCAACAAATACAAATCTAGCTCTTTAAAAGAGTCACATGGTCGCACGCCCGTGTGGCTGCTCGCTTCACATACAAGTTCTCCCACTAACGTCTTGGTAATACCAACTGTTCATTATGGTATATTAGGTAGTTTATAGAGAGATGTTGATACACTACAGAGATGTTTCTAAAGTGTTGTTGATGGAGCCCAACCAAATGGAGGTTATGTGAATGGTGAACCCCCGGAGCCCTGGGTAGGTGGTGGTGGGGATTGACATTCACGCGGGAAAAATTATATATCTAGGTATTTCCATCTAGTGACTGTAAATACAAGTAAAAAAAATAGTTTTTATGAAATGTTTTATTATTTTTAACATTCTAAGGCTCATAATTATTTTTGTATAGAGACTTCTTTTTCTATGTGACTTGTGTCTACCTAGGGGAAAAAAATAGAGCATATTATGGATAATTTATGTTGGGTTCTACACCTTAGTTCAGTCGGTAGAGTGTATGCCTATTAAGCCAAGGGTCTCGGGTTCGATTCCCATCGTGGCCGAAACTTAATCATATATGAAAATATGGGTTTACCGTTTTATATTGATAAATTAACGGCCGGGGACGAGATGCTGTGCCTGTTTTATGCTTTTAAGTTAGATTATAAGGTTTATGAAGCTACAACAGGACTAGTAAGCCGGTAGGGGAAAATATATGGCTTGAATAAAAAAACTGACCCAGGCCACAGGCTGGAAACGGTAATGAATGTTTATTTAATCTTTCGTATCTTAAATGTTTGTATTATATGTGATCATCATGGTTTATTTCATTATTATGACGAAATTTCCTGGGATCTTTCGGACCACTTGAGAGGCCGCCAAGGACCACACTTTTGAGAAACACTGGTCTAAGGTGTCATTCTCGTGTTATAGACTGGGCTGCTGAAGACGGGGATATCGAGGTTTGAATCCTATTCGGGTTTACTTTGGGTGGTTTTTTTTCCTAAATGGTTTCCCATTCCCCTTCTACGCAAATGCGGCTAGATCACCTCTAAAATACTTTCTTCCACATTTCCACCCCATTAAAGTAAGTATCATGTGTATGACCTGAACAGGTAGTTAAGATGTGGTGATTTAAAAGATGGAGGTTCACTGGTATGTGGTTGGTAGCTAAAGGTCTGGTATGGCTTGCCAGTGTTGTGGTTAAGTCAGGGTTTGAATACCAGCTAGGTGTATCTAGCAGTAGCGTACCCACGAGAGGGCTTGAAGAGGCTCGAGCCCCACTACCTAGATTGGGGATTCCCCGAGATCAACGCTGATCCAAAGATAAAAATAAAATGAGAGGAGGGGGTTATGATCATTTAAACATTGTGAGCAAAGAACATATCAAGTACTCACATCCTTGTGTTGAACCTCTATTATAATGGACTTTATTGATGTTCTTGCAGTCTAGGAAGTAGCCTAAGTCCTGAAGATTGCGGCAGGTTCCATATATCCCAGTTCCACACGTGGTTCCATCGAGGAGTTGCACAGTGGCTAAACATTTACCTATTATAAATAATATGTGATTTTTTTTTGTGAAAGTAACGGTTAAACCCAGTTTAATTTAGGCTTATTTATTTATTATTTTGTTATAGATTATTATCACGTTTATAATAGTAAACATATAAACGATAAGTTAATAAATACCAACAACAACTTTTCAAAAAAGCTTCTAGGTGTTTATAATGATTTAAAAAAAATTGCCTCTGGCCGAGCAAGGGGACCTCTCCCCAAATTCCCCTACCTCCTAAGCCCACATATTTCGCAATCCTGCATACGCTACTGGCGTATTGTGGACATATACATTGCTTTCCACGCAAACACATACATTTCCCGAATCTCTACCTTAATGTATTCAAACACCAAGCATTTTGTTTTCTTACTGCTCTTTTTGACATGTTAGTTTTGACTGCTGTTAGGCAATTAGTGAACTTTTGTCAATATTGGTCAGTAACATATTTCTTTTTAGTATCCTTTGAAAAGTTTCTTATAGCTAACTTTTTTTTTTACAAAACTTGCAAACACATGCAGAAATATAAAATTAGACTTATTTGGGGTTTCTTTTTTTTTCTGTGGCCTGAAGACAATACTTTACAGCAATAAAGCTGTAGGGAGTCAAAGCGAGCTGCCGCTGTTTCTATTGCGGCCACGTGTTGTTCCATCTGTGGTTCAACCATTGTTCTGTTGCCACCACTGGCCAGAAGTCTCACCGGAGGAACACATGGATAGAGAGTTTATTGTTTTGCTTTACGACTGCGGCGAACACAGCTCGGCTGGCAGAAAAACTGCGACGCTTTGGTTGTAAAACAAAGATCGGATACTTTTCTTTACAGAAGATAGAAAACGTTTAGTCGAGTAACTAAGACAAGTGTTTCCAGTCGTTAGACATTTGGGACATTTTACGATTTCCTTGTTCCATTTATTTGTTTTTGATCATCGCATTTTATTTACTCATCCGGACGTGTTTACACTAATGATCTAGGGATGAAGAAGGTATGGATATAGATTACATGTAGGCTTATCCGTATTCACTTGGAATGAGAGTAGACACCTTCCCATCACTAGCAAATAATAGTAGACGCCACCATTTCGGGTATAACATACATTAAACCAAAGGTGGACAACCTTTCTTCGCCGACGTGCCACTATTTACGCCGATTGAAGGTAAGCGTCCACTGTCCCGAATCGGACGGACTTGACGCATCAGATGAGACTGACGCTTTTCTCGCCGTGCTCATAGGGGCTGATTATGTAATGTTGTATTTTTGTTGCAGGTCTTGTGGCACTTGGACATCTTCAGGCGCAGTTTCCGGGAGCTACAGGGGCACGCGTGTATGGCAGACTCCTGCATCTTCTGCGCACTCAAGGTCAGTCAACGATACTGCATCCGAGACATTATGAACCTTTCTAAACATTAGCCTCAGTTATATCATGTCCACCACATTCAGAACAATAGCCATAACTATACTGCGTCCAATAAATTGTGAACATTTAAGAACAATAGCCTCAACTATACTGCATCCAACACATTCTTAACCCTTATTAATGAACTTTATGCCTTTTGCGTCCACAATATTAGATGACATTATAACTAATCTATGAATACACGAAAGTGAAGTTAAAAAGTTATATCCTTAAAATTATCAAATTTTAAACGTGTTTAAAATAAAAGGTCTCTGGGATATTAACTTAATTTAAAAATAGATATAAACAAATTATATCAAAGCCTATTTTAGCTTGTTGATTGGTAGCTACTCGCATCGGTAGGCACAGATCCTGGATAGCTCAATGGAAGAACATTGGCTCCGGGTTCGATTCTCGTGTCCAGGTGTTACTTTTCAAAACTATGAATATGATATCTGATGTGGGTGTATCCGTTCTAAACAGCATCGCTTACCATGGACAATATATTAGCTTGGAGGGGGATTGAGAAATTCTGTTGATGTGGAAATTCACCCCCCAGGGAAGTGTCACCAGGAACCGCGTCAATTGCTGGACTGTCGCCATAATTGCTGATTTTGAAGTGTAATTACATTGTAAGGAAAACTCGCTCTTACCCGTGTTATTGTTTTGACAGTTAATATATCGTGAAGTAATCAAAAACGACGGATCACTGTGGTATTGTCCCGTGTCGCGAGTTGTATTGTGAGTCTGACCTCACACCTCGGCTGCGCTCGGCTCTGCTCGGCTATTCTCGGTGTGCAGCGGCGTACTGGGTTCAATGCCTCTTTACTTGAGTCCTGTCTCTCTTCAGACAGATTGTAGAAGTAACACGGCTATGTCCACTGGGGTTCCTAAAAAACTATCGGAAACAATGACCTTTTTCTTAAACACACCTGAAACACCCCATCCAACACTGAAACCCCCTATCCAACACTGAAACCCCCTATCCGACACTAAAACATCCCATCCGACACTAAAACACCCCATCCGACACTAAAACACCCCATCCGACACTAAAACATCCCATCCGACACTAAAACACCCCATCCGACA
>CABFVZ010002371.1:18004-71223 GCA_902151445.1 Timema monikensis | reverse complement strand
CATAGATATTCTCGTGTGCGGATCTAATCAATCGGTCCAGAAAGTGCTCGTTAAATACCATAGATATTCTCGTGTGCGGATCTAATCAATCGGTCCAGAAAGTGCTCGTTAAATACCATAGATATTCTCGTGTGCGGATCTAATCAATCGGTCCAGAAAGTGCTCGTTAAATACCATAGATATTCTCGTGTGCGGATCTAATCAATCGGTCCAGAAAGTGCACGTTAAATACCATAGATATTCTCGTGTGCGGATCTAATCAATCGGTCCAGAAAGTGCACGTTAAATACCTAAGATAAATGAAAATGAATATAAAAATAACCCTCTTTGTAAAAAATGTATGAAATATTTAACACTGAGAAAATTGTTGGTTGGACCTATTTGAATCTGGGATGCAATGCCAATCTTGAATTAATATTAATATTCAGCCGAAACAGAGTATTTTGAATAGGAAGCCTAGTATTTAGTGGGAAGTATTATATTATGATTTGTTTAAACTTTACATAATTAGTGAGGAGCAAATTAATAATATTGTGTCTCCAAAAGATAATATTCGGATACGCCCATGCTGCTGCCATTAAGACACGTTGAATAGAACTAAATAATTAAACCTTATTAAATAGCAACTGGCTGGGATTTGTGTTTTTATTGTTTACTTCATTTTTACGTTGACAGAATAATTTGTACCTAATTTCTTTATCTTTATTCTATAATTGTGGCTGCTTAGTTTCGATACAGTGTGTCAGCGGTTTTCCTCCCTCATGTAGGTAACATCTGTCTGCACGAAAGGGGGCAAGACGGAAGGTGTGTCCTTTTTTTTATAAGTTTGATGACTGTATGAATGTCATTGGTGCTGTTGACCCAGCAGAACCACGCATGTTTTGGGTAAGGGAAAGGTGTCTTGGGAGAGCTCAAATTATTATACTCATTGAATCGTTCTGAAATATTTGAAAAATATTTTTTATTTAAGGGATTTAATATGCACTTTCTGAAACGGATGATTATATCAGCACATGTCATATAAACTAACTTAAATCTAGACCAGACACAACACCCAGCCCCCATGCTGTCAATTCATCACCTTGAAAAGAGGAAACCCACATTTCACCATTATAAATTATTAGGGGCATTGAACTACGGTACCCTTAGGTCAGTAGGCAGACACGGTATCGACTGAGCTAAGGTGTGGGTGAGCTTGAGAAACATATATATATATATATATATAGACCATTAAAATTCTACAAAGTATTGTATACAGGTCATGTAATCATTCATCCCTTTTGTACATAATTACAATGATTAAGCTAAGTTTCTGCAATACATAGTTCCGACGTTAAGGATGTTAAAACTTAACGCATTTTATATTAAAAATACAAGAGTTTTGAATTAAAATCAAGGACGTTTTAGTTTAGCACATCACACCACTCTATCGTCCTAGGTACCCATATCCCACTCTTTTCACTACCCCATAAATGCAGAGTAACACTAACGACAACCAGGGAACAGTGCAAAGGCGTCACTCTTGCAATAGAGTATACTGCCGGTGATGGGGAGTTTGGGGCAAGAATCCCTAAGGGTGTGTTAAGGACGTATTTTATTAAAGATTTTCACAATTTACTTTACGCAACTGGGGGTACATTTCCTTTCATTTGTACTTTCCCTGTCTCTAATCAGATAGTGTAATTAAATTTGACCCGCCTCGGTGGCGTAGTTGGCTAACGCGCTAGTCGTGTTGAGCTCGACTGCTGAGGACGGGGAGATCGAGGTTCGAATCTCGGTCGGGTGAACTGGGGGTGGGGTCCCTAAATGGTTTTCCACTCTCCACGCAAATGCGGGTTCACTTCCTCTAATTCAACCTTCCCAATTCCTAATTCATTAGTATAATTAGTACTTAAAGCGTATAATCCGAACGGGTAGTAAGACGCGGTGCTAAAAAAAAAAAATTTGGATGGTAGTAATATGACGCGGAAAGATAACGTTGAGGGTGACCACTGATTTTGATAAGGAGAAATATACTGTGTATCCCACAGATGGTAAAATAAAGTAAAATTTATTTCCTAATTCTTCTGACATGTTGAAATATAGTTTTTTCTTCGCATCTTACTAACCGTCCGGACTATAGAGATTAATTATATAAATAAGGTAAGGATTCCCAGTGGTAGAATTTAGAAGAAATTAATCCTCATTTGCTTGAAAGGAAATTGGTGGAAGGGGGGCATATAGTAAAATCCACCCTTAATATAATATACTCAGCTGGTATATGAACCATAACCTTTCTTTCACCAACAAACCAGATCACATGAGTCTGATATTTATTTTGCGTGTCCACCGGTTAGAGTTATATTTATTTAAAACAATTGGTTTGAAGAGTGAGAACTAATATTAGCGTTTCTACAATTTTAGTAATATATAAGTTTGTTAAAATTTAGCTCGGACTGGGAAGGCAATGATTATATTTGATGAGGCTAAATAGCATAGAGCCCTAATGTCAAACCTGTGGCCCCCGGGCCACGTGTAGCTCTATCCGTGATTTGGTGTGGCCCATGGGCCTTATGGTGAACCTTCATGCAATGCGACCATATATTATTATTATTATTACTACTATCGTCGAGGAAATACTACATTTTGTAATACGCTATAGGAAATTTGGCATAATTTGTAGGAATCTAGCATGTGAGGTTAGTGGGCCAAATATACTCTTATTTCAGCAAGAATCATTTACCCGCAAAAAAGGTTTAATTTGTGCACCATATATGTTCACTGTTTAGCTGCACATACATATTATGTAACACTCTTTAGGGGCCTATATCTCATGAGATGAAACCATACTCTCGTGAGATTTTGGCTTACCAACAATAACTTGTCAATTACACAAATTACTTTTGTCTAAGATAACCATTGTTGTAAAACTAACACCATTGTTAGAAATATAAAACTTCACTCTTTTTTTTTGTTAAAAAAAAAGGTTGATTTTATTGTTTCGAATATGGGGCCTACTATTTTATTTTTATTATAATAATAATAATAATAATAATAATAAAAATTATGAAATACTAGGTTGAAACTATTTTTAATTTAAATTATAATAATACACTTTATTTTTTAAATGCTAATACACCTTTTTTTTTTCTAAAACCTGCCCCCTGTATTTTTGATGTTTTTGTATTCCTTAAAATCAAACGATCTTGGCAGGCTTGATCTAGAAGAAGTTTTGACGCTAGGACTGTTTGGGGCGTAGCACTCTGCCCGACAGGGCGGCGCGTGGCTGTTGGAAGCTGATTACGACCTCGCGATGTCCTCTATTTTTCCCGCGCGTATATTCCCGCCATCGCAGCGCGCGGTCTGGCTTGCCCCTTCCGCGGGCCCTATTCTACCCGGTCAAGGGCGGTCTCTTCAGACTGGCGAGGAGAGGGACCACACTGCCGAGATTAGGTCCCACTATACATGATCACCCATTATGTTGATGTTACCGAGGTGCAAGTCTGCATTCGGGACCTGGGATTTATTCTTAGATGAATGCTTTTTGGTTCCCACGTCTTTTCTGCTGAAATATCATTTCCCGCGTTTTATACAAACATAGGCGCCAATACACCATAACTATTATCATTTCCCGCGTTTTCTAATATTCCTTGCACTATACTAACTGGACTAGTATTATTTCTCGCGTTTTCTACTATTTCTTGCCCCAATACTACCTGTAATAGTATTATTTCTCGCGTTTTCTACTATTTCTTGCCCCAATACTACCTGTAATAGTATTATTTCTCGCGTTTTCTACTATTTCTTGCACTATACTAACTGGACTAGTATTATTTCTCGCGTTTTCTACTATGTCTTGCACCAATACTAACTGGACTAGTATTATGTCCCGTGTTTTCTAATATGTCTCGCACCAATACTACCTGTAATAGTATTATTTCTCGCGTTTTCTACCATTTATTGCACCAAAACTACCTGGACTAGTACTATTTCCCGTGTTTTCTAATATGTCTTGCTCCAATACTACCTGTAATAGTATTATTTCCAGCATTTCATACTATTTCTGACACCACAATACATTCTGGGCCAATCTTGTTACCGGCATCTTATAATATTCCATTTCAGCAAGTTACGGCTTGCTTTGGGAGAAGATAGCTATTGCATCTGAGTACCCGCTTCGGTGGCCTCATAGTCTAAGGCATCACTATCGCAGTAGACTAGACTGCCGACACGGTGAAATCGAGGTACAACTCTCGGTCGGGTGTATTGATTGGGTGGTTTAAAAAAAAGATTTTCCACTCTTCCTCAGTGCAGATGCATGTACACTTCCTCCAAATATACCCTTTTTCATCTCTAAAACATCAGATGGTCAGGTTAGTGCTTTGGCGCATAATAGCTTGAAACTCATGTTGCCACAATGGCGGGAAAAAAAATTAATTTGCATTTATGTTCTTAGCTCATTTAATTAATTATATAAGGAGAAATTATATAGCAATCCATAAGGAAGTAGTAATATTATAAGCTTTTTCTAACTTTTTAGATTCATTTTATAAATAAATTATTATTATTATTATTATTAGCACCGCGTCTTACTACCCGTTCGGGTTATACGCACTTACGCTAATGTGTAATGGTAGGTGTGGAATCCGAACCACGGTGGCGACCTGGCATTCCCCACATTTACAAGATGTCTTGTCAGAGGTGAAGGAAGGGTTTGGCAATCAGATTTATAAATAAAATAATACTTATTTATAGAATACCAATTTTTAGTGACTTTCAAACAATGTTGGTGGTCAAAAGTGGGTTTCCTATAAAAAGCAGGGCTTGTTTATCATTCGCCGTACTAAGGCACCACCTATTAGAAATTAAACTCGAAACTTTCAATTTCTTGGCTAAAGGACCAAATAAAATTTTTGTTTAGTTTTATCTAAAAAACTGCATATTTTAAAATAGCAATGCTACGTTAATTTTGACAATTTTTCGATGTTATCATTGTGCTAGACTAATCTGATCTTTTTAAATTAAATACCAGAGTTAATAAATAATTAGTAACAAAATGAAATATTAAATATTTTTAATCACTCATTTTGACTCTTTAATCATGTCTTATAATTTTTACATAACTCATTTCATATATGACATTTAAAAAATCTATAATGTTTTTAAATAATCGTAATAATAATATTAATAATAATAATAATAATAATAATAAACTGTAGATGACCACACCATATTAATAACTTAAAGGTCACAGATGACTCACGGGCAGCATTTTGGGAAGCCCTGGTTGAGAACAATACTTGTTTGGTCCCAATAACAACAGAATGTAACTATATTATTGTATCAGCATTGATACTTTCCGTCGAAAGCGATAGTTCCAAAAAATATAATAATTTGACGTATGAACGTGGCGGCAGTAGCTTTGCAACTTGCACATACCTTGATTTTACCTTATTCTCTGAGTCCACTCGACTCTTTGTACATAGTTCCGTTATCTTTGCACCTTGTTTGTTTGTACTTTGTGGGAACACTCTCAGGAGGAACATTGGCTCCAACACTTAGTGCTCATTAGTCACAAAACTCCCTCCAACCACTACAGTGCACACATTCTAGTTGGGGAACTGTGACGTCACAGCTTACTCAGGTCATCCATAAACCACGTGACGCTTTTTGCTTGGCTAACACTATGTAGACAATAGAACTCACTCACCCCCATGTAACACCATGTAGACAATAAAACTCACCCCCATGTAACACCATGTAGACATTAGAACTCACCCCCATGTAA
Organism: Timema monikensis; assembly: GCA_902151445.1. Classification (NCBI taxonomy): domain Eukaryota; kingdom Metazoa; phylum Arthropoda; class Insecta; order Phasmatodea; family Timematidae; genus Timema; species Timema monikensis. The sequence continues at coordinate 65,456 of CABFVZ010002371.1, read as the reverse complement.
CACCATGTAGACAATAGAACTCACCCTCCCCCATGTAATACCATGTAGACATTAGAGCTCACCCCCATGTAATACTATGTAGACATTAGAACTCACCCCCATGTAACACCATGTAGACATTATAACTCACTCCCATGTAACACCATGTAGACAATAGAACTCACCCCCATGTAACACCATGTAGACATTAAAACTCACCCCCATGTAACACCATGTAGACATTAGAACTCACCCCCATGTAACACCATGTAGACATTAGAGTTCCCCCCCATGTAACACTATGTAGACAATAGAACTCTCCCCCATGTAATACCATGTAGACATTAGAGCTCACCCCCATGTAACACCATGTAGACATTATAACTCACCCCCATGTAACACCATGTAGACATTAGAACTCACCCCCATGTAACACCATGTAGACTTTAGAACTCACTCCCATGTAACACCATGTAGACATTAGAACTCACCCTAATGTAACACCATGTAGACTTTAGAACTCACCCCCATGTAACACCATGTAGACATTAGAACTCACCCCCATGTAACACTATGTAGACATTAGAACTCACCCCCATGTAACACCATGTAGACTTTAGAACTCACCCTCCCCCATGTAACACCATGTAGACATTAGAGTTCCCCCCCATGTAACACCATGTTGACAATAGAGCTCCCCCCTTTACTTGGTTTATGGATGACCCTCTAAGGAATCATTTCCTCTGGATTGATCTTGGTCGGAATGCATCCAGGGACACCCAAGAGAGCTGTTTGTCCTGCTTTTTTTTTTGTATATTACCTGCCTCGATGGCGTAGTTTGCAAACGCGCTAGTTTCCGAGGACGGGGAGAAACTTTCTTTAAAGGTTGTTAGTTTTATGTATTTTTCAAATACGTACCTTAAATATTATTTTTCGATACAAACACAAAACACAGAAATTAAGCTTGCAATTTTGTGTGAAAGGAGCCTCCCCAATTGATGTTCCCATGCCATGGCCCTCTCAACCCTTGGCTGACCCTGATTGGATCATCTGAAATCCATCGAATCGTTAACCAATCAAGATCTTATTCACTATATCGTAGTACTTTAGTGATAGTTAAAATAATTAGTGACGCATGCGTGGAATGACCCTTGTTAGTCCACTGGTAGAGTTTAGTCACACTAAGCTAAAGGTCTTGGGTTCTAGTCCCGTTTCTAGGTGTCATTTCTCAACATATGATTGTTTGATTGTTACATACTTATTGACTTGGATAAAGTTGATCCACACTCAATGGTTTGAGCGGGAATTTCTTCTACTTGACCGACTTTAGATGTATAACGTTCATATTCACTAGTCTATACAATAAGGCATTAGTATAATATTGGATAATTATGCACATAATTCAAGTATACATCGTTTAAAATAAAGCGTTGAGTACATCGTTTGTAGAAACTTAAAACTGAAAAAAGAAAAAAAATATATGCGTTTATTTTAACATTTATACATTGGTGGTTGGTGTAAAGAGTTTCGAATTGGGGGGTGGAGGGGGCTTACAACAACATAAACATTAAATATTACTCTTCCTCCCCCAAATAAAACAAACTTGTATGCCAAATCGCATTTTCTCAAGGCTTATTTTAACTAACGGGACAATGTAGCTGCGATTTTATAAATATTATGTTCATGTTCTCTACTAACCTGCATTTGTGAATCGTGGCGTTTTCAAGCATGAATAATAAACAAAATTGGCATTTAAAATAACTGTTAACAGTATAATTTATTGTCTATACAATTTGCGATTAAAGTTTTTTGAAAACCATATGGATTTTCAAAATGTATTGTACACACAGAACTTAAGTATGTCTACTTTGACGATCTGCTTTTCAACAATAAGAGTAGAATTCTGGTAAGAACATTTTTTAAGCGTAGCTCTATAGCCAAAACGAGTAGTAAGACGCGATGCTAAAAAAACTATTTTAGATAATTTAGATATATTTATTTACCGTCAATAATAACATTGTATTATATTATTGGTATTGATAATATCTATCGAAAGTGAATGCGTATATCAAATGTCTTGGCGTTTTAATACGTGAAAGTAGATATTGTTACTTTTTAGCGGTCAAACCTTATGAAAATTGAACTGAACCTAACCTTTGATACTCTTTATCATTCAACTTATATACACTAACCCGTATCAGTTAATCAACAATAAGTGTGAAGCATTTTTGTGCTGTGATTAAAATATCAGCGATGATAACTCCGTTAAGAATTTTTCTAAGAACTTTTTAGATAGCCTAGTTATTGTTTTCACCTATCTTTTTTCACCTTTTATTTCACAATAGATCAAATAAATATATTTTTATTTTTTCCTCGAACATTGTTATATTTATTAAAACTTGCAATATATTATTTGACAAAAACAATTTCAATCCATTTGTGGTTGTTTTCTTTTAAACTTTAAAATGTCCCCATTTTTAAAATACTTGGAACTTTGGCAAGAGTATGATTCATGAGGGTGAATCAGTTAACGAAAGTATTATACATCCTTTCTCCACTGCTAGCAACAACCACTGAAGAAAGTCTTGACCAGGATACTTTCTGTAACCCATTGAGCCATTTCTCTGAAGTTTATTTGTGAAAAGATTATTTGCTGGCTACAAGTATAGGATAGACTATGGCTCTAGACATCACACCTTATGTGACACCAATAACTGCTGTGTTTTACAAGCAATTATCACTTCGGAGCTACTGACATGATAGTGACTTATATAACGTTAGTCAAACTATTCGTACATTTGCATTCTCTTAGTTCCATTATTTGGAAATGAAACTAATTCATTTACATCCGGTAAAATGAAACTCAGTTTAATGTTATATTTATCATTATTTCGTAACATTGCAAATAATATAATCTGTGCTATTAATTAAATTTTAAGTTACAATCTTATGACATGATCGAATTATTATAATCTGACTTTGGGTTGTGTTCTGAAAGAGCCCTCCTTACATAAGAGCTAGAGAGAAATGAAAAAAAAACCAGTGTCTCAAGAGCATTTATTTCCTGACTTTTGTTTATTTGATACACCTAGGGCTACTACAGTCTGATTTTCAAAGGAAGCCTGTTATTTGAAAATGGAAACTCATGTTGCTGCAGTAGCGGAAAAGTAATATTACAAATATCATACTTAGATTCTTAGGCTGTTTAATTATTGATGTCAAAATAAATTATACAGTGTATGCATAAGCAAATATTATTGAAAGCGCAAAGTCTTATATTTCACTATCTGTGTGTTTCTGGCTTACAGATTCGTTGCAGTCTTATTTTTCATTATCTGTGGGTTTCTGGCTTGCAAATTCGTTACAGCCTATCTTTCATAAATTATATGTGGGGTTGATGGCTAGTAAGTTTGTCTATTTCTCATCATCTATGGGTTGATTACTTGCAGGCTCGTTGACATCTAGTGGTGCTAACAATGGATTTTCTTGTCAGCGCGTTTTGGTCTACTTGGAATTAAAAGTGGATTGACATGTTAGTTCGTTGAAGTCTACTTGGCTAAAATTGTGGGTTGTCTTGTTAGCGCGTTGAAGTCTACTTGGTTCTAACGGAGGGTTGTCTTATTAACGCGTTGAAGTCTACTTGGTTCTAACGGAGGGTTGTCTTGTCAGCGCGTTTTGGTCTACTTGGTTTTAACAGTGGATTGACATGTTAGTTAGTTGAAGTCTACTTGGCTAAAATTGTGGGTTGTCTTGTTAGCGCGTTGAAGTCTACTTGGTTCTAACGGAGGGTTGTCTTATTAGCGCGTTGAAGTCTACTTGGTTCTAACGGAGGGTTGTCTTGTTAGCGCGTTTTGGTCTACTTGGTTTTAACAGTGGATTGACATGTTAGTTCATTGAAGTCTACTTGGCTAAAATTGTGGATTGACATGTTAGTTCGTTGAAGTCTACTTGGTTCTAACGGAGGGTTGTCTTGTTAGCGCGTTGAAGTCTACTTGGTTCTAACGGAGGGTTGTCTTATTAGCGCGTTGAAGTCTACTTGGTTCTAACGGAGGGTTGTCTTGTTAGCGCGTTGAAGTCTACTTGGCTCTAACGGAGGGTTGTCTTACTAGCGCGTTGAAGTCTATTCGGCTCTGTCAGTAGAATCTGAGCTTTTTAGCGCCATTAATTCTAGGCAGTGCTAGTTTTGGCTTTTGGTGTCTAGTGCATTTAAGTTTTTATGATTGCAATCGTTTGTTCTTCGTTTGTTCCGCAAATATATTTGTTTGTTCCGTTTTGACAGGCCCACATATGATATGTTTACATTGGGGCGGCCAACTTCACGGTAGCCCCCCCACCCCACCTACTTTGGAAATTTGAATTTTTTATGGTCATGATCGTTTGTTCCTCGTTTTTTCCGGATTGTTCCACAAAAAGTTTCGTTAGTTGGATTCGTTCTTGCACAAATGAGACGTGAGCTTTTGTAACCCGCTATAGCTATCAGAATGCACGAGTTTAATTATTGTTAAAGGGCTTTCATTGCATAGCTAATTTTTTGTTTCAATTTTTAAAGCGTGTGTTTGATTTAGTCGTATTCATTCATTTCAATATTTTATTAAAATTCTTAGATTTCTTCGCAAATTTATAGTAATTTTTTAGAGGTTTAGAGATTTTACTTACTTTATTTACTCTACTTTTTTGATCACTTTGTTGACCATCCAAGTCTGGACCACATTTATAAACATTGATTAACTTGAATAAATAATTTTCATTGTCAAGGAGTTTCCTTCTTTGTAAATGCTAGAAATGGAATAGATGACATTTCCTGCCAACCGCTTCTTTGTGGCCAAAGCTACTACTTACATCATAACAGTAATAGTAGTAAACAAAAGGAAGGTGAGGTGTCAACGCTTCGTGAGAACCTAATTCCGAGCTCACTGGCGGTGTGGGGGAACGGAGGGGAGGGTAAGATCCATCTCAGGTAATTGTCGGTGATTTTACAACTAACTACCTAAGTAGACGAAGCCAATATTTTAAATCTTAAAAATGGGAAACGAGGTTTATAAAAATACTTTTTTATTTTACTAGAAGTTGTGTGACATGCAATGTTGTAGACCAGCGGCTCTCCTGTTTTTGTATTTCTGATTTGATTGGCATCTTTATTGTTGTATTGTGCATAGTGAGGGAATCACATACAAGATTGTCAATACTATAGACCTAGAGTCTAGACACATAGGGTGGCACTTTCTTTACATGAGGCCCTGTGCGACCTCACAAGTCGCTCACATAAAAGGCCATTCATATCACTAGTGACACTGTTTTATTTAGCGTTTGTAAGAGATCGAATAAAGAACAAAATAAAATAACCATTGACAATAATCTGGAACAAACTAAAGAAAATCATAAAAATACAAATTCAAATTTTGTTATTTAACTAGATTAGTTGGTAAAAGAGAGCTAGGCATAATGATAAATATATATTAATTTTAAAGCCATTAACAGGAAATAAACACATTTTTCTAAAATCAATTTAAAACAAAATAAAGATAAACATGTTTAGGAACACTCAAAAAAACTAACAACAAACTTTAAACAAAAAATGTTCACGTTTTGAAATACTCATTTACGTGGAGGGTTGGGGGGTAACAATTTAGTTGTTGAGAAAACCACCCATAGTACACGTGGCTGGATTTAGAACCCCGATCTTCCCGTCATTAGCATTCTAGTCTAACACGTTAATGATGCCTTAGACAATGCGACCACCGAAGTAGGCTACTTACGATTTGCTTTACGTCTAAACACTATGTAGTAAATTAGACTGCTATGAAGGTTTTTAGTTAAAGCGTAATCCTAAGTCACTAATTTGTTTTATTGGCGTATTTAGCTAGCACGCTCTAAAAAAATCAAATCAGGGTGTGCTTTTAATTAAAACTACCTAAATTTAGGGCAGTATGTCTACTAATACTATGCCAAATTTATCTTATAAGTACTAACTAATTTGACAGCAAAAGTCCGTCTACAAATGGTAAATATATTTGTCGACACCAATCATGGATCCCAAGGTGAGTGTGCTCTACTCCTCGAACTATCTATCCACAGGGACTGGCGTGACGCATGACAAGCACTGATGGCGTCTAAAGATGTTACGTATCGTGTGGACCAACGTGGTCAAGTGAAGGGTTCTTGGAAGCTGTGGTAACGAGAGCCGTGGAAGGAAATACCCCAGTCGTGACTGTCGAGTCTTTTGTGGCAAGGAGACGGGAACACGACATACACCCAGTACCCCACGAGTGTGTCACCCGACACACAGCGCGGAGCTCCTGTTAAAACGAAATATTCCAAGTTATTTGCGCCGGGAAACATTGTGGTGAACGTGACAGTAAGTTAGGTGCGCCGGGAAACATTGTGGTGAACGTGACAGTAATTTAGGTGCACCGGGAAACATTGTGGTGAACGTGACAGTAAGTTAGGTGCGCCGGGAAACATTGTGGTGAACGTGACAGTAAGTTAGGTGCGCCGGGAAACTTTGTGGTGAACGTGACAGCAAGTTAGGTGCGCCGGGAAACATTGTGGTGAACGTGACAATAAGTTAGGTGCGCTGGGAAACATTGTGGTGAACGTGACAGCAAGCTAGTGTGGAAGAAAGTTTCAGTTTGGACTTAAGTTGGCACCAATTGTTGTATCGAATGAAACAAACACCCACCCACTTGAATAGTGACAAGAAATTAAAATGTTAATTATCGAGTAACCTACTTGTTGTGAAGGATTAAAAGTGTTTTATTATCTCACACCACATGCTGACGCTAACTAAAGTAGGATGCATTAACTTAACAAAGATTTACGATGGTGGTTGCACTGCCATTGTTGATCATTTTATTTACGTGTGGAGAGTGTAGGGAGGCCATTGTTGGTCAATTTGTTCACGTCAGAAGAGTGTAGGGCGGCCATTGTTGTATGGGATTGTGTCTGACAGGAGAGGAACGAGCCAAGAACATATAAAAATGCGTCAGGATATTCGTCAGGCTCGTAGCTGTGAGTGTGACCTGTAGCTAGATTTACAATTGGCGCATTTTAGAGTAATATAATTGATTCACGAGATGGGGTTAGACACAAGTACTTGACACGTTTTTTGAAAATTATCGTGCTACTAGCCTGTAAAAGTTTGTAAGTTGGAATAAAGAGAATACTAGATGAGGGTAAATATTTTTGCAGTTTTTATGACAACACAATTGTTTTCCCAAAATTAATAAAATATTACTCAGTGTATAAGTGTTTAGTTTTATACGTAAAGTAATCTCAACACTTCTTCTTTGTCATTGGGTATCACGGGATTTAAGTAAAACTTTATCTTCATTTAAAATGTTTTGTGTTCAAATGCCATAATGCTCATGACATGTTCAAGAACTTTTTAAATTACTTTGTGTAGAACATCAAACTAAATTTAACTGTTGAAGCAATAGGTCTATTTAATTTACTTTAGCCATTTTTTTTGTTACAAATAATGCAAAAAAAAATGCGGACCTCAACATACGTTACTTTTTCATTCCACCTCAAGGTGGGAATATAGGGGACGCGAGACAAGGTATGCTTTTTTTACTTTTAGCGAACCTTTTTTTTTTTGTCAAAATAAGTCAAATATTTCTCCATTGGAAACATAAAGTATAAATTTCTTCACATCGTGACTGGAGCGATATTTTATATATTTTGGCAAAAAAAAAAGTTTTGCAGTAAAAACCTCCAAAATACTTATCTTTTCGCTCGTCCTCTACATCCACACCTTTAGAACTATTGATTTTAAATATTTGTTATTGTTTTTATTTACAAAGTGAACATGCTACAGTTTCTAGGTTATTTTGATTTCCCAACGGTAATGGTGCAATAAGACTACTTTGCCCTCCCCTACCTCCTCCCCAATTACTCCGGATTATTTTTTTACGCTGCGTCATACTACCAGCTGAATAGGGTAAGAATGGGTAAGGTAGAATTGAAACTCCCCACATCATCGGGAAGGTATGGTGAAAAAAACATTTACTAAAATCTTCCTCAATATACCCGACCAGAATTCGAGATCCAACTTCCCTTCAGTTTGACCAAACTAGATTGACGCTTTAACCCGCGTGTCCGCTGATGTTGTTTCCTCGAAATTAAATCTTGGATACGCGTCTCGTTGAATGTTATGTTTACTGAGATAAAGGTATTGTGTTTGAATCCCAGAATAGTTCATGGGCAGCCTATATTACTTGCACATATGGGTGTCAAGTTTGTCTGGTCTGCCAGTGACGACGAGATCTGAACTCTTGTCCTGCCGGGTGTATTAAGGGTGGTTTTCCCTAAACTATTTCCCAAACTTCCTCCACACAAATGCGGGTACATTTATCAAACTACCACAAGAGTGTGAGACGGATAGTCCGTACGGGTCGTGGGACGGAGTGCAAAACGAATGTTATTGATACACAGTCCACAGTACGCCCGCCCCTCCCAGAACATTGGCAATATGCCATACATGCTGTCACGTGCTCTCCATCCTCTCCGTGATGGTGTTTTAAGGACTTATTTTGTCGTCTCACCCGAAGAAATGTCCTTCGTGGACTTTCTTCTTGATCAGGACATTTCGATTCTTGGTGCAGATGACATACCAACTCCCCCTCCTCCCCACCACTCCCCCACTAGCCGTTTGGTATCACTGACTATTATTATTATTATTAATATTATTATTATTATTACTAGTCGTCAACCGCGGTGGTCTTTTGGTAAAGTACTCGCCTCAGAACCCGATGTTCGTGGGTTCAAATCCACCTGGGGTCAATTTATTTTATTGAGCGATAAAAATCAGTGTCATAACTTCCTTTGATGGGGAAGTAACGCCGTCGGTCCCATGTTGATTGTGGCATGTAAAAGAACCTTGGAAGGTATGTGAAAATACATTTCCCGCCAAAACTGGTAGCCCTTTCGCTCCGTTTCATAAAAATTCTCATGTACTGATATAATCAGTTGCTTCAGAAAGTAAATACCTCAAATAATTAAAATATAAATGAAACATTTTTTTTTAAACGGGGGTTAATACCTGGTGTCATAGGTTCGCCAGTCTTACTTTCTATGACGGGAGGACGCCCTCGGTATCTACACAGTGATTTGTATAGTTGGGAACCTTAGTTCTCGGTTGTAGGAATAACTAACGGTTCATGGTTGTTGAAGCTACGTCCATATTTCCAATGAAATGACGGCATGAAGGTCAACCTAGCACACGAGCATTCAGTACTGGCGTGCTCCATATTAAAACAATCTCATTATCTCTTTCCAGACCACCGGGAATGCTGAAGCTACAGTTCAGTCTTCATAGGAAGGACCTTATCTGATAGTTGGAAATATCTTTCATGTGTTCAGACGCCAGGTCATGTGATCTACAGTGGTCACTTTTAATTAATATTAATCATACCTAAACACTCATAAAGCAGTTAAACAATATACTCGTAAATGTTGACTAAAAAAAAAGTTTATATTTACTTAAGACCCTTTCTATGAACGTTGGAAGATAGATTTGCCAACTGTCACGACCGGGGTACACACTTCTCTAAAAAAAAAAAAAATTGGTGTGTGTACTTATGTACGCGCGTGAGAAGTTATACTTCTTTGGCATCATTAAATAATTTTATTTCTTTATTTTGTAAATATTAAATAACCAATAATAAATATTTAACAATAATAATTTTATAATATTTAGTATTAATTATGTTAAATAATAATATTTTAATTTATATCAATAAATAATACATACGGATAGTTAACCTCAATTATATTGGAGCACTTGAAAAAGTCTATAAGCATAATTTTTTTCACTAATATTTACGAATAGTAAATGATATTAATCAAAATATTCANAGCACTTGAAAAAGTCTATAAGCACAATTTTTTTCACTAATATTTACGAATAGTAAATGATATTAATCAAAATATTCAATTTAAATCACTACTGAATATAATTTATTAGCACATGTATAATTCGCACTTGTATGAAACTAAAATACGTGTTGTGAATGTAGAAACTAGAAACATGTGGATAAATATTTTATATATGAAAACAGTGATCAGAGGCGACGAGCGTACCAACATGCGCGACTAACAGAGGTTCTATTTCTATTTTGTTGGTAGCTTTTTTTTCGAGACTTAATGAGCGGTTTAGCTTCAACCTGTTACTTTTGTGTTACAGTGATGCGCGCGCATCTTAAAATTTCACTCTCATCATTTTTTCATAACGCGCCTAAAGAAGTATAACTTCAAAACACCTTTGACTTTCAAGCTGAATATCTTTATATGGACATACACTCAAAAATATTTGAACAACTGTAATATAGTGTTTCAAATATTTGTTAAAAGTAAAACAGGGCTTCTAAGATTAACTCAATTTGCATTATGTTTTTTCGCTTATCCTTTCTAATTTTAATGTCAACGAGTATGTTCCTATACTTACCCTCATCTCGATAATTAATTTCGAAAATAAAATTATTGTTAATTTAGAGCAACAAAAGTAAACAAGTAATGGTAAGGTTATATTAAAATAGCGTTAAAATATTACACCCTCCCGACAATTGTTGACAAGATTAGAGTTTGTATAAACAGTTTAAAGGGACTTTTATTTAATCAGATATATATTTGTTGTTGTTGTTGCAGGAGTTGTTTGCTCAGTTGCAGTTCAGCCAGGAAAGTGCTCTGCCCCCTGATGCCTTACGGCGGGCCCTAGCAGAGTCCTTCTTCAACCAACAGCGCTTTCAGATGGGCTTCATGGATGATGCGGCAGAATGCTTCGTAAGTTCGAGTTTCTCAAAACAAGCTTTTTTTCAACCACCACTTCCATTATGACTTTGCTGATAATGTGAGAATATTCCTTCCTTTGTTACTTTGCATGTCACCCGATTATTTTCTGCCAACCAACAAGTAACATAGCCAAAATAAAAATATTTTTGGCCTCCTAAAAATGTAATAACAATCTTACTCTGTAGCCCATGTAGAGAATAGGAAAATGGGGTTTAAGGGTCAGTGGTTTTTCTCCAAAAAAAGTTTTGGTCATTGAATTCCCTTTTATGAAAGGTATTTTAGAATTTTCTTGGTAGTTGAGGTTCTTATTGTTTAGTGTTATCAGTACTGTTGGCATTTTCTAGAAATAGGGAGTTTTTTTTAACCAAACTAGCTCACCCATACTACCTCACTGATATTAATAATAATTGCTCAAATATACACTTAGAGTTAACCCTGTATCATTATTAAACATTTTAGAAAATATTTCAAAATTAATTTAGGAAGAAGTGCTACGATATTAAAGAAAGATATGATTAACCGAGGTCAGTTGTGTGTCATGTGCTTCATTTGAATTGGTCGTCGTAGCACAATGAGATGTAACACAGCTGACTGTAATTAATCACATTTTTCTTTAATATCTTATCATGATTGCATATAGTTTGCATGATTTCTCAACAATTAAAAAAAAGGGTGTTATCCTAATTTTGACCCAAACCAGTCTCCCAGAAGCAATAACTCAACAACTAGACCATCAACTGGCACCACACCATAACTGTTGTTGAGGCTTTTTTTTTATTTCAGCTACGATAAATATTAGTCCCATTCCTCCCAATAGATAGAGTAAGTTTTAGACAAATCCAGAGTGGTCCCCACGCTTATAAACACAGCACTACCTCATCTGTCCCTAGGAGAACATCTTGCTGCGTATCCACTTTCATCTCGCCAGTGGGGAGGCCGAGGACATGTGCAGCGCCCGCGACTGCATCCCGCACCAGAAGTTCGCCATGACGTTGGTGGAGCAGAGCGTGTGTGGGGCTTGTGGGGCCACTTCAGAGCCTTTGCCCTTCACACAGGTACACACACATTACTTTCAATACATATAAAATAGAAAGGGTTGACAAAAAGTTCATCAGTATGTTGCCGAAGAGATAGTAAAAAATTATATCATCTGTCAAAAGTGACAGCTGCAGAATATACCTTCTTGTTAGTGAATATACGGAAGAAGAGTTGGTAATTTTTGGATTTCAAATAAAAACATGACAAGCTTTTTATCGGTACCTTTAAAGATAAACAAATGAAAACACACAATACTAGACCTAACTGCATTGATATTGGGCAGCAACATCACGAACCGACACTAGCAGACAATCTTGAGTAAAATGTTTCGACGTTGGTGGCCCATTCTAGTATTGTGAATTGAGTTACATTAGTGTACACTAACCATTCTTTTACTCTGTGCCTTTTGAATGGATGGTGAACTTTTAATGAAACAAGTACTGTACATAATGAAGATTTATACGAAATGGGCAAGAAATACAATGATAATATCCACAAATATACAACATTGTAAAGAATTGGCAAGGAACTAAAAAAAAAAGTTTATTTTTTCTCTTCCAATTCCTTGTGCAGTGACACACAAGACGTTCTCATTTTTAACATATTTCTAACCCACAATATCTTTGATTATTTTTTCTGACATCCACAGTCAAATAAAATCACAATTGTAACAGGTTGTTTGTTTTTAAATTTTGGCACTTTACTTCTACCAGAAAGTTATGAAAAACAGACATTTACTTGATGCTAAGTGTAAATTGTGCGGCAATTTGACATGATGTTGCCAGTACATGACACCACATTAACGTGATATTTAATGTGAATCAAACTTTATGAGGTAGATTGGCCACCTCTAAGTTTAATATATATATTTTTTGTTTTCATTGGCTAGAGCTTGCATCTCAGCGCAATTACTTTCTTCAGGAAGTTTGCACATCAAACTAATTAAGAAAATTAGGTTTTTCTCAGAAACATTTTGATCAATTTTATAACTGACAACATTTGTGAATGTTCATTGTAAGCTGATAAAAAATAACTAAGAGTTTTCACAGTCACTTGTTCAATGTTGGGATAATAATTTAAATTATTGGTATGTTGGTTGAATAAATATCTGATGTTATACCCGAGGGGAGAGGGGTAACGTAGGATTGGACAGCCATAGTCTTAACTTTGAACTGAATTGTATGACTAATATTTTTGTTTTAAATCTAAGTCTGTATTATTTTCTGATTAACTGTTTATCTAACAAGTGCAGAAATTAATACTAAAACAAGAATAGTTGATTTAATAATATTTCTCAATTATTATTATTATTATTACCGCGTCTTACTACCCATTCGGGTTATACACACTTACGCTAATGTGTAATGGTAGGGTGATTGTGAGATGAAATAGAGGACCTACAGTTTAACGTGGAATCCGAACCACGGTGGAGGCCTGGCATTCCCCACATTCACAAGATAACTTGTCAGAGGTGAAGGAAGGGTTTGGAAATCAAATAAATCTGTGCCGGGACCGAGGATTGAACCCCGGCCGCCAGCACAGAAGTCTGACACCTTACCCCTAGACCACCAGGTCTCCTGTAATATTTCTCAATTAAGTTACATGGGGAAAATTGAAATTAAAAACAAAGGGCTTCTTTTGCTAATACATATAAGGGTAACTAGTACTAATTTGATGTTCAAACCATTTTATACAAATATAAACTCAAAGCATTTGCTTCCTGTTCAAAAGTAGATGTGTATTTTAAAATATTCTGATCCTTTAAATTGCACTTAACATATTTGTATTGTTTGCATTAAATTTATTCCCTTTAATTAGTATAACTCTACATCTATTTACTGCACATAAATATGTTTATGATATTTTTAATCATCTGTAGACATTTTATATAATTTTGTAGATAAACAAGTTTTATTTAGTTTATTTTTACAACGAATTAAATGTAATTACAGTAGGCTTACCACAGTCCACAAATAAAAAAAATATGGTTTTAATCTCTATAGCCTTTAGAGTACAAACAAACCAAAGGCAATGTTTTATTTCCAGCCACATCACTCTTTTGAAAATAACAATTTTCATTTTATATTGCGTCAAATAACTTTTTTTCTTCTAAAAAGTCTTAAAAATTAATAAGTTTTAGTAAATGTTTAGATATAAAAATTTTAGAGATAAAACATTACTTTATGTACCTCCAAATGACCACTCTCGCTTCCTCTTAAATCTCCTACCACCCCTAACCTCCTTCTTCCCTTTTACACTTTACTATTACAAATCTTGATGAGAAAATGATTAGAGTTTTTAAATTTGTATTATTGTTTATTTAAGTAGAACTTAACAATAGCGTGATACGAATGTTAGCTATATAACAATAACTTAATTTATTATTTTATGTATTTAGAAACATCCTAAGCTGGAGAACCATTGTTTTGGTGGGGGTTGAATACAAGTGATAATTAAAAAGAGTTAAGAAGTGAAAAAAGGTGTGTATTTAAATCCTTACTGGCGTTTGATGATCAATTGAAGCATTGTTTTCCCAGTAGGCCTACCTGAGTGTTGTTATGCGATTGTGAGCTGGATTATCATACAAATATATTGTTATTTTTCACACTTGAATATCCACAAAGTTAAATTATAGATGGGGTAGGTGAATATTAACACAATTAAATTAGAGATGGGGGTTAATAGGTGAATATTAACAAAATTAAATTAGTGTTGGGGTTAATAGGTGAATATTAACAAAATTAAATTAGTGATGGGGGTTAATAGGTGAATATTAACAACATTAAATTAGTGATGGGGGTTAATAGGTGAATATTAACAAAATTAAACTAGAGATGGGGGTTAATAGGTGAATATTAACAAAATTAAATTAGTGATGGGAGTTAATAGGTGAATATTAACCAAATTAAATTAGTGATGGGGGTTAATAGGTGAATATTAACAAAATTAAATTAGAGATGGGGGTTAATAGGTGAATATTAACAAAATTAAATTACTGATGGGAGTTAATAGGTGAATATTAACAAAATTAAATTAGTAATGGGGGTTAATAGGTTAATATTAACAAAATTAAATTAGTGATGGGGGTTAATAGGTGAATATTTAGTGAGTCTACATCATCGAAAATTTATAGAAAGGTTTGAGCTGTGGTGTTTAGCATTTGCTCTTGGATCAAACTGTGAACACTTCGCTAACTGTGATAAAAAAAACCACATGAAAACACAATTTAGCAAATGTACCACTCTATCAAAAATAAATTATTTAAAAAATGTGGTAAACTGAGAATATTTTACTAACATCAAATAATAATAATAAAGTTTATACAAAATATATCAAAAATATATAACTTAATAGACTACTTAACAATGACCATATCTTAAAAACAAAACAGCCAGCTTAGCTGCATTATTTCACTATTTCAGAGGGTAGACAAAAGTTATTGTATCAAGCTCTGAAATGTACTAAACAATGCAATGTATTTAAAAGATGTTGCCAATACCAACAGTTATGTCATTATGATTGGACATTTTAATTTTAATGCCAACTTAATTACACCAGAATTCTCATATTCATCATAGTTATTATTCATTATAGCCCTACCAACAACACCTGAATTAAATTCACATGTCCTTATCATCTTTTGTCACTTAATAAATATCTTTATGATTCTAAAATTAGTACAGATTCAGGTGGTAACATTTATAATTATATCTGCAGTTAATGACGGGGGTTGTCTGGGTCGCCAAGACACCGAGAGATAGCTTGGTAGGCCGGTTTGATTTGGTCTACCACCACTACTTTAAACTAGAATACATTTTTTCAATTCAAAATTATTTTTTTAATTAAATTTTAATCACACTTTCCAGTGAATAATTCTGAGGTGGCCAGAATACATCATTGTGAAGATATGCGATGGAATGAAATGTAACACCATCCTGTTTGTAACCAATTTCTAAAGACAAACAAAAAATCATCTTTATAGTGATCTACACAAGTAATGACTGAAATATAGTTTTTTAATCTTAAATATATCAATAAAGATACCCAGCTAATTTCCAAGCGTTTAAAAGCATTTTTGCTCATATCCAACAGAAAGTATAAACTGATCATTGATAATGTAACCGACATTTCTCGGGATTAAATTAAATAATAATAAATATTCTACTTCAGCTTACACTGAAAGATAGTGGTAGTGGTGGATATTAATATATACTTAAGGGCCATCATAATTGTAGCTTTGGGTCGCTTGGAATCAGCCAGTCCACCCGTGGTTAATGATACAGTTGAACTATATTAAAATCACTCTTAACACGGTCTTTAATTTTCTTATTGTATGTATTTCAGATGGTACATTATGTGTCGGCATCTGCGCTGACAGCTCAAGCCCGCCAAAGTCCAGATCAGTTCGGGCAGCTGCTGAGGAAAGCTGGAGGCATGGGTGACATCAGAGACTGTCCGGTAGGTGCATCAAATGGCAGTCCCTTAACTAGAATTGAGGGGTAACTGTACAAAAACACAGACAAGTAAACACCAGATCCTCAACCTTACAGAAGTTTCTTTTTGAGTTCCTTGAGCCAGGCTGAGTCTATCAACACTGGAGTTCGCTAGTGTTAATGCTCAATGATAAAAGCACTTATAAATGTGCAGTTGCTAAACAACTCATTTTTAACATGTTTGTCATAAAGGGGCCATTGTAATTGTAATGTTCAGTTTGCTTAAACTTTTTTGTGAAGTAGGATTATGTGAAGAGGTGGCTGGGTCTCTACCTGAACCTTGTTTTTGGAAGCTGCTAATTGATTCAAGAAGGACATTTGTGTCCTCTATCTAGTGAAACCATGAGCTCTTTTTTTAAATGCTCCTTGATGGCACCATGTCGAAGGACTCAAACTCTCTTACAGAGTGCAACCATTTTAACCTAGAGGCTGTGGGTCTGGTATATTAAAATCGCCGACTAATGATTGGTTTACACCAAAAGGCAACATTTAACATCTTTATATAGTACTAATTAGTGCAGGGCTACCTTATTTTTTACGAATTCTATCCATTATCCATTTTGGCAGATTTAAAAGGTATAACACGGATCACAAGATATTTGGTTATTTTCACAGATTTCAGGCTTCTTTTAGTTTATCATTAAAAATAATTGCCTAGTTGTTAGCGATATGAATACTTGATACCCATGGTATCGACTGGTATCACAATAATCCATACTTGGCGCTAAAAATCTTAATACCACTCTTTAGTATTCAACACGGTCAACTCCTCAAATAGGTTAGGGATACTGATGGGCATAATCAAATGATTTAAATAATAAACCGGGAGCTAGGAGGGGTTTCATTTGCAAAATATGAGGGACGCATTTTTTTGGGTTGGGTTAAGAAGGCCATTTTCTTTAAGAAGATGCATGTTACCAGGCAATTTTTTGGTTGAATGAATTTTTACAGTACACACCATATGGTTCTAGAGTCGTGACTTAAGAACAAACTTTGTTCAAGTGTTTTAGTAAAAATAATTGCTCACATGTCTTACAAAAATGTACTTTTATGGCCAATATCATAATATATATAAGGTTTAAGTAATAAAACAACTATCTGTACAATTCTGGAAGTATTAATTGGGGGAAAAAATCAAAATGTATCAATCCGGCTTCAAAGTTTTTACAATTTTCCTCTGAACATTTACATAAACTTATAAACTATGTTTCAAATTTTCTACAACAGCGCGATTTGGTACTACATGAAGTTTTACATCTACATGATTTAATGTCAGCTGGAACTGGTTCTTTGGTCATGAACTTGGGATACGGGGTAGAATTTTCTTTAAGCTCGCATCTAAACTCTTCAAAATGTAAGGGGTCAAATAAAGGCAAGTATGCATTTGTCCAATTATAAGTTTGCGCAGAAGCTCTCAGACAATGAAAATATAATGCATCAGAAATGCATTGTACTTGTGATAAGCTACGCTAAAGCCAATAGCTTGAGAAATTGATCTGTACCGAACCTCATCTGCTGAAATGCTTTGTTTGCTTATAAGATAATTATGAACATATTTTTTTATGACATCCCTTGGTTGATGGGGATGGTACCTGGTGTGGACCACCCCTCCTGCCTCTTGCAACGCCACTGCTTTGACCACTTACAACAATTATACTGAATAGTCAATACAACAACTATTTCTACTAATGAAAGATGGCCCAGGAGACTAGTTGAACCAAGATGGCTCAGTGGGGGTATCATTGATCATGTAAAGAAAGGTTCAGGGTTGATTGAGGTTGATTCTCTTGTTCATGTTGATATTTTACCCCTGAGAGCAAATATAGTTTATATGATAAGCACATGTTTGAGCTACACGTTCTTTTTATTGAATATCATATTTCGTCTATAAACGAGTTTTGTTTGTCTTGTCTTCATTAGAGCACCTGCGGCGCTAAAATCCAGATCTGCCGCACACTCATGAACCGTCCAGAGATAGTATCGGTGGGGGTGGTGTGGGATTCTGAGCGGCCACTTCTCGACCACATCATGGATGTGTTTGCGACTGTGGGCACATCCCTCAGACTGTCAGATGTGTTCCACAGTGTGGTGGACCATCGTTGGGCCGCACTTACCACACATGTCCTTGTCGGGGTTGTCACTTACTATGGCAAACATTACTCCACCTTCTTCTACCACACCAAGTTGCAGGTATGTATAGCAACAAAACTACATTCCAGCTATACTTTGATCAAGTAAATTAGGAAACTTTAGTGCTTGGATCAACAAATTTTCTGTTTGTTTACAACATCTCCTTAGGGAAAACCTCCTTTTGCTTTATGAGGTAATTGTGTTGTATTTGGTAGAAGGTACAGGAAAGGTGGATAGAAAAATATAAAAGGAACAAACACAATATGGCTTTTACAATCCAATTAGTGTGATTATGGAGAGAGTCTGAACAGGTAGTAATGCTCTGGGGCGTTAAGGCTCTATCAAGTGACTAACTTAAAACATTACCTAACCTTCTCTAGGCTTCTAATGCCTAGTAGGCTAGTAATAATAGATTTTAAACTAATAGGCAGTACAGCGGCTGAAACTAGCCAACTTGATTAACTAAGCTTTATATACAATCCATTACAGAATCTCTTTCCTTTCAATGTTGGATGAGATGTGAAGTTGAGAACTTTTAAAGAGTACGGACTTGACAGTTGGGAAACCTAAAATTTGTCTGTACAAGTATATGGTAAAGAACTTTCATAGTTGAAAGTACTGTGTTACAGAATAATTCTAGAATTTCCCAAATCAAGACTTTAACTCCTCACAAAATTCTCAACTTTCAAGCTTTTTCTCCAACATTGGATGAGTTGAGACCCCCTCCCCCACTCTTAGCCCCGCAGTGCCCCAGGTAAACATCAATATGAGTTCATAATAGAATATATTAAACCAATGAACAATTAAAATATAATCTTCAGATACTATTACACTGGACACTTTAGTTCCTAACCAAGCAGACAGAAGATCTGTCAACCAAGCTGAGGTAGCACATCTGTGTTGTGGTAACACGATAAACTGTTATTCAGGTGTGGATCTACTTTGATGATGCAACAGTGCGGGAGATCGGTCCCCGCTGGGAACAGGTGGTGGAGAAATGTCGCAAGGGCCGGTACCAACCTCTACTGTTGCTGTATGCGGTGCAGGATGTTTTGCCTATGGGGCCAGAGGGTGTTCCTTGCCCTCGTCGGTCCATGACTCCTTCCCCTGAGAAGAACACCCCTTCATCAGGACCTGTGCAGCACCCTCCCACTCGCCGAGCTATCACACCCAGCCCTGATCACTTTAATAACAAGCGCAGGACTTATAGTGACTATCAGAACCTGGCCAACATCCAGGCAACCATTTTTGGAGGTGGGGAGGAACCAGAACCAGGGTACATCAGTCGCAGAACTGTTGAGTCTGTGCTCAACTTTCAGCACAAAAAGCAGGTAACATAACATAATTAATAGGTACTGGTAATATATTATGATACTATACATATAGGCTTATATGAGCACTTGAATTATAAACACAAAAATGATGGTATTGCAATTTGTAGCAATAGTATTAGTATTAGTAAGTCCATAGTTACCGGTATTTAACCTATACAAAGATGAACCATGTGAATATATTTTTTAAAACATGGAATAATTGGGGTGAAAAATAAAGTAATAAGCTCAAAAAAAACTGTATTATGATCTTCATTTTTTTTTTCCATATCAGAAAAAAAATATTCATAGATAATTTGTTGGTGAGAAATATATATCATCACTAAATATAGAGATTGATAGATTGAAGTATAATGTTTCTGATATAGCATTGGCTGAACCTATAAATTTTTAAAATAAAATAATCTAGTGAAGGAATTTTTTTGCCATGATACAAATTGAAAGTTTTTTTTTAACTATATGGAAATCACTTTAACTTAAAAATAAAAGCTCTCATATCTAGTAGTAATTCTATTTTCTCTCTAGTCGGTGACCTGGTGGTCTAGGGGTAAGGTGTCAGACTTCTATGCTGGCGGCCGGGGTTCAATCCTCGGTCCCGGCAAAGATTTATCTGATTACCAAACCCTTCCTTCACCTCTGACAAGACATCTTGTGAATGTGGGGAATGCCAGGCCTCCACCGTGGTTCGGATTCCACGTTAAACTGTAGGTCCTTCATTTCATCTCACAATCACCCTACCATTTCACATTAGCGTAAGTGCGTGTAACCCAAATGGGTAGTAAGACGCGGTGCTAATAATAATAATAATATTTTCTCTCTACCAAATTTATTTGTGTTACAGCAGCAACAGCAGTCAAACTGTGTGGATGGTCTCTCTGTCCCGGAGCATCTCAACATCCCTCGGCGACGAGACTCTGGGAACTGGAGTGGAGACCGCAACAGTGCGTCTTCCTCTTCATCAACTTCAATGGAGAACCCTTACCCGTACCTCCCTGCCCAGCCTCGAAACCCTGTCACCACTACCAATGGGACCTACGATGGTGGTTATGACTCTTACTCTCTGTCTTCCAATGACAGTCTTCCCCTGCAGCAAGGGCTCAAACACAACCTGCAGGTCAGTGCACATACAAACTAATCCTAAGCTTTAGGTATTGTTGGTAACACCCGCTTTAGTGGCACTACTCTCACAATACATTAGACTGCCAATGACGAGATTGTGGTTTGATCCAAGTCGGATGTACTGAGGGAGATTTTTCCAAAATTGTTTTTCACCCTTCCTCCACACAAATGAGGGTACACTACCTAAAAATAAAACCTTACTCATCCCTAAAATCATTAGTGTTATTAATACATAGGCATATAACAAGAACAGGTAATAGGCTGCAGTGTTAAACAATTATTGGTATTGTGTCCCAAAGTTGACGAATTCTCTTTCTCTTACAGATGTTTGCTCATTTTCCTTCCAGGCATATTCTTGTAGAGTTATTCTTGACACATCAGACTTTATCACCAAAGCAATGTACACCATAAAACCTCTTTAAAAGTACTTATTCAATAGATCATTTATTGCTCACTACTAATCTAAGTTAACTATTAAAGCTGACTAGAATCAATAATAAAACTGGTGTGCATCAAGGAGTATTGAGATAGTTTATATCTATATTGAGTACAGATACATATAGGGCGGATATCACATTATTTTATATACATTAATAGAACTCAAATGTCAGATATTTACTTTAGATTAGTATAAGCTTAAGGAAGAACTAAAATATAGTCTATAAAATTATATATTTTTCATAAATAAGTAGTATGGAACATAAATATTAACAGGCGACGTTCATAAAATGACAACACATGTTGTATTTAAGCAGGGTTACCCTTAAGGGTGGTGTGCAAATGATACGGCTACACAGGGCCACATGATTTGAGGGCCCAGCGCTTGCTTAGGTAACAAGAGGTGAAAAAAACTACCTGTTGGGCGAGGGGGTAGGAGGGGCAGAGGGATGGGGATTTTTAATGGCAGAGTTCTCCTTTAACTCCACCTATTTGCACTTGTCTGTCTGTGGTAGATATGTCTCTTAATAACTTTTTAACACATTAACTGATTTAATTCAATGACACAGTTATTCTTTAAACCTTTATACAGATCAAGTTCATTGGTGAATAAAATCGCTCAAAGGGTTGGGGAGAAATCAACCCTTATATGGAAAAAAAACAAGAAAAAAAACATGGCCTCTAGCATTAATCCTTAGATGTATTTACCTTTTAGAGCATTTCTTGATACCTTATAAGGCTGAAAATTGGTAAAAACTTTAATAACACGAAACAAAAATTAAGTTTTTAAATATCTTGGAGGGGTGGGAGTGAGGCAAGTAACTGGGGTCCCCACGAACGAAGTTTGTCCAGAGCCCCACGTCTGCTAGGGGTGGCCCTGTATTTAAGTTTCTCTCTTACTACTAGCTGCATTTACTTTGGCCTGGAATATGGTATCTACAGTAGCCCCGTGGCTTCTTTGGTGCTGAATGACAGCTCACAGCTGACTTCTGACAGTCCTCATTTAGGTATATACCTAAATGTTGACTGTCAGAAGTGACAGCTGCTAAACATGTCTTTGCTGATTATATGGTTCGGCATAGGGATACATAATTTGGTCTGGTAACTTTTCAAAGCTGTCAGAAGTCAGCTGTGAGCTGTCAGTCACCTCCAAAGAAACCATGGGGCTACTGTACTTTAACTTTAGCCAAAACAAATATTTTTTTAGATCAATAAAACCTATTTTATTATCTTTAGATTATTTTTTTCTGAAAATAGCATAATTAAAATTACATTAGGCTTACATATTTAACTCACTTAGGTAAAATATGTCTTATTAATTAATGCATAGTTATGTTAAACTAAAATGAACTATGTGGTTTAATCAATGTATATGTGTGTACACACAGTTGGCACAGATACCTGAAGGTGCACCCGATGACTGCGAGCAAATGTGTCAGGAAGCAGACAAGCTTCTGGACAAGGCTCGTATAGCTGAGGAGGCAAGCGATCTGCAAGGAGCGCTAGTGATGTGCTATGCCGCTGTGCACAAGGCCCGTGCCGCCATGGACGCTCCCTACAACAACCCGCACACACTAGCATTTGCACAGATGAAGCACAACACATGTGTTATGAAGGCACGCAGTCTCAACAGGAGACTGGTGTATGACAAGACTTCACATTCCTCGGCAGATAAGGAAGGTTAGTTCAACCATTGGGTAGGTCTTAAATCAGGGTTACCATCTGGAGTGTTGAAAAAAATACAGGACTCTTTTGTATGTGATAAAAAAAACAGTGAAACACAGGACTGAACATTTGTGAATTTGGAACATTTAACTGCAGGCTTCATGTAGTAGGTCTTTGTTTGGAAGGAAAAGTGAACTGAAGAACTAAATGTGCTTATTAGAATACATGTCTTAAACCCCCTGAAACATTAGGTCTCAGTTCAGTAGCAATTATATTTTACTATTTAACCTTCAGGGTCACATCATCCTGTTCTAAAATACAACTATATGAAATGACATTAGTAATTTTATCCCCAAAAATATTCATTCCTGTGTACTTCTCACTAAAAGTGTCTGGAAAATTGGGTATTGCTTATGAAAACCTGGAAAACACAGGAAATTTTGTGTCAAGAAAATATTTGGAAGAAGGATGGGAAAGGTGAATGGGGCGGAAAAAGAAATATATGTATCATATTATTTAGTACTGTATTTAGTTACCGGTTCAGGTTACATGTTTTCATGGTAAAAGCCATAATGTGTTCACTATTAACTCATAAAGCAAAAGCAGTTTTCTTTATAAAGATAATACATAAAGAAAATAATGAGTGTTGACAACACAGGATTGTTTCATATTATGATAGTCCGACATTTAAATGACACAGTAATATTTAATTCAGCATTGTTCTCGAGTCTCACACTTCTAGTTAGAATTTGATCGAACAATTTTAAGTATCGATGAACAAAGCTAATATTTGCATTTGTAATGAGTTGGGCTTTTGTACTATATTTTTGTAATTCGGCTGGGTTTATAAATTAAAGTAAGACCATGGTAGGAACTCTTACCAAATACTGGAAATTTTTTGCAATCTGCATTGATTCCATTTTATTATATTGGCTTATTTCATAGTTATTTAATATCAATACTACTATTCATCATAAGTGAAAATTGGAGATCACATCTCCTGATGTAGGAAATATAAAAAGTAGTTTTAGTGTAAATTTTATTTAGTTGCTCTTTCCTGCTGTGTTTTGGGAATAAAATGCAAATCATTTGTTGCATGAGCTTAACTACATTTTCTTTCCAAAACCACCAAATTAACAACCTTCAATTGCCAAAATTTGTACCCACTTATGCTACCACAAAGATATCAAGGCTTAGAGTTCTTGTAAGCCATGGCAATAATACATTTCCCAGAAGGTTCAGCAGTTCCCAAATAAGGTGGTGGAAATTGTTTCACAACTGTCAGCAAGCCTCAACATAAAATATTTTGTGCCCCCTCCCCTTGTTATTTGTAACCTTAGATAAATAACAAGATCACTGAGATTGTATAGGCACTAACGAACACACTAAAAAACTCAAAACGTAAAAACACATTTTAAAATAAATCTATGCAATATTTCCAAACTATCGGATCATATTTTAGACCTATCAAAATAGTAACTTATTACAAGTTGTTGCTAAAATAGTAAATTTATGATATACATGATTTATTATTGCACCTCTACATGTAGAGAAAAGCTTATATTTTTAATGGTAGACAAGTTTGTTTGACTAGTGTTGTATGTGTGCTTGCAGTTGGGCCCCTGGATGTGAGGCACAGCCGAGAAGGTAGCCGTAGTTCTCAGCATTCTCGCCAGGGTTCCCGCGATTCTCGTCACAGTATTGACAAGATCACCTCAGATAAGCCTTCCAAGAGCATTGAAATCTATGCTACCCTTCCCAAGAAAAAAAGTGGAGTGGCTTTTGGGAGGGACAGGAAGCCAGCGGGGGTGGCGGGAAGGAACAAGGAAGCTGAGAAAAGAGCCCGCAGTGAGGACAGAAATAAGAATTACATCACTCACACATTGCCTAATCCTGGCAAGAAGGAGATCTTACTATCCTCCCATAAAATTACAAGCCCTGTCAAAGAAACTATAATAGCCGCAAACACCTTACCTAATCCATGTAAGAAGGAGACATTACTAACTTCACAAAAACTGGCCATTACTGGAGAAGAAACTCATCTATCAGCAAACACGCTACCAAAATCTGACAAAGAGGCGTTACTATTTTCACAAGTGCCAACTAGCTCTGGCAAGAAAGACACTCTAAAAGATAGCAATTCCACCAAGAAAGAGATTATCAAACAATTGGAGGACCCCAGTAAGAAGAACCCCCCAGCAGAAGTAAAGCAAGGCAAGAAACAACATAGGATCCGGCGAAAACTTCTTATGGGTGGACTCATTCGACGAAAGAATCGCTCCATGCCAGACTTGCGTGATGATCAAGATGGCGTTGTTGTGGACAGAAAAACCAGCAAGGACCAAGATCTTAAAGATAGTTCAACAATGCTAAAAAGCTCTCAGGATGACAGTACATTATTACTTAAAGGTTCAGGTAAGGTCACCTCTGGAACACTTAGTGGATACTTATCAGAGGGGCATTTAGAGTACTCTGGAGCCACTAACCCCAATTTGGAAAAGAGCCGGCTTATGAGGAAGAGTTTCCATGGGAGTCTGGGTAGAGTGCTGCATATTGCTAAAGTCCCTCCGCCACCCCCACTTCGAACCACCTCTCAACTCTCAGCAAAGAGTGCTCAGGATAAAGCAGCAACACAGACTGACAGGCAACAATACCCTCTCCCAACAGAACCCGTTCATCCTGTGTATTCTTACCTTCACAGGTCCAATGTTATAGTAGAGAGTCACAAACCACATCATAATAGTTATAATGGATTTAACTCTGAACCCTGCTCTTTGCCTTATCTGCCCACATATAATGTTAATATAGCCCATAGTGGGACTCAAAGAATGTACGACGATGTGGTGATGTATGCTAGCGATGGTGGAATGCTCAATGGAGGAGGACAACATACCAGGCTGGTTACTCAGGCAGAGGTTCATCGTGAAAACAACAGTTGTGTCTCTCCAACTTTCTCATCTTCTCCAGTGAACACACCTTTATCACAGAAACAAAGTTCGGGTCATGGTAACAATGAAGATACTCTGTCTCCTGCAAGTTCCTTACAGTCATTTCCTCTCCCACCTTACCCTAGCCCACATGGTTCTGTTTCACATTCCCGGCAGGCCAGCGAAGACTTTCCACCACCACCTCCACCACTGGAGGTAAACCCTGCTTTAGAGACTAACCACAATGCCTTGGAGCACACGAAATCATCTTCTCTACCACAGCAACAAGCCACAAGCCTGCTAGCTCAGTTACAGCATAAGAGAAAGGAAATATTGGAGAAAGAAGGAAGTTTCCTGTTGCTTAAAAATTCGGAAACGGAGATAGCTTCCTCTTCAGGAAAAACGGGTGAAGAGTTTTTAAGAGAACTGCAGGCCAAACAGGCAGAGCGACGGCTGAAAGGAATGCAAAACTCTCAGACTGTTGATTCAAATTGTAAAACTGGATACAGCATGGGTGTGGGTTCTACAAGCATTGGGAGACTTTCTTCTGTGAAAGACTTGGCCTCTAGATTTGAGAGCATACGTTTGCAGACACCCTCACCCAAAAATTATCCAACCAGTGTTTCGGATAATGAATTTAAAATGAACAAACAGATTATTTCTGTCGATGAAGTAGATTCTCCTTGCAATCAGGAGAGCATTGTGGGCCCAAACAATGTCGGCCCTCATAAAGGTGAGTCTATCTTTGAATCTACCTCTCATACAAATTCCCCCTCTTTGTGTCCTTATAATGGCAAAGAAAATCGTGCAGATGTTTCTCAACCCATTGTTGTCCTTCCACTAAACAAACGTAACAGTGCAGAAAGTCTTGTGACTAACATGGTGAATAGAGAAATCGAGGGCAAAGATGCCGGGACAGTACAAATCACATCTTCTCAGGATACAAATAGTGGATTAGTGGTTGGGGCATGTGATGAGAGACCGGCAAAGAAGAGCTTGACCAAGAAAAAGAGTGTAACATTCTGTGACCAAGTTATATTGGTAGCCACAGCTGAGGATGAGGTTGAAGACAGCTACATACCCAACCATATACTTGAACGAGTGCTTCGGTCGGCGTTCAAGCAAGACATTCCTCATGTTGAAATAACAAAACTGTCAGAAAATGAGCAGAAATCTTCGCAAGGGCTTAAACAGCCTTTGTATCACCCCTCTTTGGAACTTTACAATCAACATCAACAAGGTAATGTGACTGCAGCAGTTTCGCCAATACAGCGTGGAGTCACACAAATAACCCAATCTTCTCACTTATCCCAGCCACAGTCTTCTCCTGTAAGCACATACCTCTCTCAGCAACACACACAACCGCCTTCATCTCAGCCCTGTCAGCCCATTGGCTCATATCAACCCCAGGCACCACCTAATCCTTCTATATATTATCCACAACATGTGCAGCTTCAACATAACACTCAACACTTTCAACAGCCTCCGTTGAATGCAAACAATTACTCTTCCCATAGCTATCCACAGTCAAACCACACAAATTCTTACCCTCACCAATCAACACAACAGTCGCAAACTGTTGCTTCACAACCAAGTCATCAGACACACACATATTACACTCAGCAAAGCCGACAACAACCCCAAACTTCTTATCAACAGCATCAGATCCAAACTCAACCCCACTCAACCCTCTCTTATCACCCACAAACCATTCAACAACAGCCAATCACTTCTTACAGCCAGCAACAGAGCCAGCTTGTTCAAACTTCGTCAGCATACTCAACACAGCAACCTTCTCAACCTGTTGGGTCATACCCGACGCAGCAATCTTCTCAAGCTGTGTCATACCCAACTCAGCAACCTTCTAAAGCAGTTGGGTCTTATTCGCCACAGCAACCATCTCAACCTGTTGGGTCATACCCGACACAGCAATCTTCTCAAGCTATTGGGTCATATTCGACACAGCAACCTTCTAAAGCAGTTGGGTCATATTCGGCACAGCAACCTTCTCAACCAGTTGGGTTATATTCAGCACAGCAACCTTCCCAACCTGTTGGGTCATACACGACACAGCAACCTTCCCAACCTGTTGGGTCATATCCGACACAGCAACCTTCTCAACCTGTAGGGTCATATCCGGCACAGCAACCTTCTCAACCAGTTGGGTCATATTCAGCACAACAACCTTCCCAACCGGTTGGGTCATATTCGGCACAGCAGCCCTCTCAACCTGTCGGGTCTTATTTGGCACAGCAATCTTCTCAACCTGTTCACTACCCACATCCATCCACTGCGCACTCTACTCAGCCATACAATATCCAACCGGCAACATCATACCCCCAGCAGCACTCTGTGCCATCATTGTATGAGGATCGTTTGCAAAAGTATCAGTCATCGCCTACTTCTGGCACCCCTTATTATCACTATAGAGACACACCCAAGAACCAACCCACCTATCAGAGGGTTCCTAGACCTGGAGAACATCTCCCTGTGTCTCCTCCCTACCAGAACCCACCTCCGCCACGGCCGTATGACAGTAATAAGACACGGGCACTGCCGTGCCACTTGTGTCGCAAAAAGCTGGTTGTACCTCCGACTGAGTACTGTGGTGATTGTGAGTTTTACATGATGCGATTCCGTCCAAGAAACTAATGTATTCATGTACTTGATTTAAGTTCTAAATTTGCTTAAAACTATATAATGTAATGTGTAAATATTTCTTTAAATACTCTGCAGAAGTGTTCCCCACTTGTTTGGTGTAGTTAGATTTGTTGCCACTATCAAAATAGTTTTCAACTGGGAGAAGTTGAACATTTTTGACAAATGACAATAATTATATGAAGTGTTGGCTTTTTAGTGTCTTTTTATTAATTTTGTAGGATCTTGAGATAGTGTGTGTATAGCAATAAAGTTTTATTTTAAGATGGATTAATATCTTTATGAGGATTTAAAAAATTGTTTTAAGAATGTTAGGAATAGTCTAAAGAGTACCTAATGTTATGTTGACACAGCTATTACAAGAAACTTGTCACAACTTGGCATAGAGTTTATATCATTTTCCATAGGTTTGTCGCATAAAATATATGTTGGAAAAATCACTTTCCATACGAGCATAGCCTAGGACCATAAGACAAGTGTGCCGATGTATTTTAATTAATCTGTCCACAGTCAAGAACGCTTAAAATACATTTTGATGCACGTGTGAGACGCTTCAGTCATGGTTGTTGGTTTTGATGTTACCGAATGATACAATTTGTTGGCACAGGAATTGTGTCTATACTACAGGTGTGCCAAGTCCATTTTTTATATTTGAAGCAAACCCAAGTCAAATTATGAGATATCTTGAAAGCCATATCAAAGTTTGAATACTTTGTCTTAATTGTTTGGTTCTTGAAAAACTATTATATTGTTCATATTTATATAATTTTATGCACTTAGAAAACTGTTTATTGCACAGCGGCTTGTAATATTTAATTCAAAGTAGGTAAATTATTATCACACAATATGTAATTCAATTACTCAAAAAAAACTTCACCTTATGAATATATTTGTATAAGGAAAACTTATTTTCGCTTTATGAGATAATTCTATTATATTTGGAAGAAGGTATAGGAAAGGTGGATAGACACATATAAAAGGGGACAAACACAATACGGCTTTTACAATTAAAAAAGAGCACCGTTCACAGCGTGAACTGTTTATATGTTTCTAACCACCTTTCCTATACCTTCACCTTATGAATATTAATTTATAGTGTTTATAACTGCTCAGAATGGCAATTTAACATAAAATGAGTATTTTAACCATCAATATTTTAATTGGTAAAGCTTTGTTTATTGTCAAACCAGTAGGCCTATTGTTTTGTTTTTCCTCGAATTAAGTTGAAGCTGATTTTTTTTAAAGCCAAGTTTAAGCTTCCCACACCCCTAATGTGTACAAAATAAGTTGAAATTGGTACTGTTTACAAACACACTTCACAATATTACAAAATATTACACTATTATATTGAGGAGAAGAACAGAAGCAAATTAAGAAAAAATAAAATGGTGTAATGGAAAAGGAAAATTGAGGCATTTTACTGAAATGACATAGCCACGGGCTGTAAACATTTTGATGGTGATGCTATTGTTTTACACACACAGGAACAGTTTTACTAACATTTTAAATATAGGTAGGAAGCATTATTTTATAGATCTATTTGACCTTGAAAATTTGCGATATTAGTGACATAAGAGAACTGACAAAAATTTGTGCTCTGCATTTGTTTGAAATTTTATATAAAGCTATGTGACTACTCATTAAATATTTTATCGTGTTGTGGGAATTTGAATATAATTTCAAATCACAAATAGGATAAATAATTCATATATACAAATACCCACTCATTACATTATTACAAATAACTATGTCACAAAAATAATTTGGATGCGTTTTGGGTCACTTCCCACTTGTAATTTGATTTATTTTCTCAACAATCTAGTTTAATATACTATAATACTTGTTTGAGTGAATATGTCTACCTAAAATATGTTATAAGAACTTGAAATGGTTCTTTAAAATTGTGGCGAGATTTAGTTTCAATGCAACTTAAAAATATTTTATTTTAGAAAAAATATATGAAAAAAGCTGGTCAAAATAAAACATCCAACTGCACATTTATGACATCTTGTTTACAATTATTAATGTAAACCAATATTTTTAGTGACTTGCATTTTTCATTTCAAAATGTACATTATTTAGAAATAAGCAGCACATCACAATTGAAATATTCTGTTCTGGTAATTATGGTTTCAATTTAACTGATTGCCACAAATAAAGAATTTATATGCACCATTTGGATTAACAATCACTTTAAAAATTAGAACAATCAATAGTGATAGGTATTTTTAAACATTGTATTGAAAATAAGACTTGAGCCCTGTTACATTTAGCTCTCTTATATTAGATATTGTAAGTTTTATTTAGATGTAAATATATTTTGTGTTCATTTATTTTATATATGAATTGTTGAAGAAATACGTACCTGAATAAATACTATTTTTCATAACTCCTTTTTCTACTTATGATGTGTTAAAACCTCAACCTAACTCTATTATATGGGGAAATATAAACAAGAGTGTAGGGAGAGGTTTATTAAAATTTGAATAATGATCTCATGACTACTTTGTATTTTTGCATAAATAAATTGTTCATAATAGATTTGTTTGTTTTTGTTCATTTTTCAAAATCAAATTTTAAAGTATTTTGAATGTGACACACAATACAGCATTATTGTGATTGCACCAATATACTGAGGATTTACCTATGTTCCTTCAATACAATTACAGTTTTATGATTCAAGAACTGCTAATGACCCACTTCGGTGGCCGCATGGTCTATGATGTCACTTCACAGTAAACTAGACTGCCAATAATAGCAAGATAGAGATTCGAAATATCTTTCAGGTGTACTGAGGATGGTTTTTCCAATATTATTTTCCACTCTTACTCGCGAATGAGGGTACACTTCCTCTAAACATGTTCCTCATCTCTAAAACCATAAGCATATAACCTCAACAGATGGTTAAAAAAAAACTAGTGGAAATTTAGTGGGACTTATTTTCTTTTGAATATGGAAATTGATAGATGGACTATTAGAACATATGACAATTGATTAAAAACATTAAAAACATTTTTTTACTATGTTTTAAACCTAG
Organism: Timema monikensis; assembly: GCA_902151445.1. NCBI lineage: Eukaryota > Metazoa > Arthropoda > Insecta > Phasmatodea > Timematidae > Timema > Timema monikensis. Next base: position 33,853 of record CABFVZ010002371.1, on the reverse strand, counting down.
GGTTAATAATGACTTGATTCATGGGGTATGTGCTTGTAATAGTAATGAGATACCTCTATAGTCATACAAGATTTCATCCCCCCTTTTCGAAAAGAGGTATTATAATACCTTCCTTCCAATCTTGTGGTTGTACATAATTTGATAAAACCATTTGCAGTAATTGAAATTACGAGAAAACATCAACCAATTTTGACAAAAGAATACTCTCATGTTGACATGGTGATGAGATTAACCGCCCCCCCCCCCAGTATACCCAGCCGAGATTTGAGCCTTTACCTCTTTTATCGAGAGATTAATTAATGCCTTAAATCAGTCATCTTTGCAGACAGCGGACCTTTTAACGAACCACTATTTAATTTAGCTCTACACTTATTCCCCCCCTCCCCCCTTAAGCCACCATAAAAGTGACTATGGTGTCATAAGTATAAGAGGAGAGAGACAGCGGGTGAGTGAATGTCAGCAAGTAGTAGAGTGATACATTATTGTCCCCTTTACGAGAAACCTGATAACATTAGCGCGGCAATCTCTGCAGAGGATGAGCTGACAAAAAAAAAACCATTCGTTTTAGCATCTGATCATGGCATTTCTTCTAATTGAAATATATATTAATTAGATTTTTTAAAGAGTTTAGCGGTATGGAATGGTAAGAGTGAGATGGTGATCACAGCAAGGATGAAGGACAGGTATACAACTGGTGTGACAATGAGAGAGGAGCAATTGAAGTTATTAAAAAGTCTCAAGTATCTGGGCAGTATTGTAGAGGAGAGTGGAAGGAACAGGATAGAATTAAGTGAAGAGAGTAAGGCAAGCAGAGGCATTTTTCAGAAGTGTGAAAAGTTTGATTTGGAGCAGAGATATGGGGAATGGAGTGATCCACAATAACTACTACCTACTAATATTAACATACGCTGCAGAAACATGGGTAATGAAGGAACAGGATAGGAGCAGAATACAGGTGGGAGAAGGGAAATTTCTAAGAAGCAGGATTGGTGTGACAAAATTTAACAGGATGAGAAATGAGAGAGTTAAGGTAAGCGTCCATTAGTCTGCACTTTGCATTGCACAAATATAATTTTTTTAGTGTACTGACTGCGTCCCCTGCAGTTGGAGCATATGGATTTCCAAACAATAATCATCATTGTCCTAATACCTGTTCCTTCCTTGATATATAAAGGGGGAGGGTGTATACTATATTAAACCTAATAGAGAGGACGGCGCACAAACAAACATGTTAATTAGTAATGAGAACAAAGGATAAGTGAGAACAATATAATTTAAATATATAAATTAAATTAATATAAATATATATATAAATTTATATATATATATAGCTGGCTACCTAATATCTACTATATTTAATATCTAATAGCCTACTAAATGTATTTTGTCAAGATGTATTGTTGTTGGATGGTTTCTGACTTTCAGGCATGTTTTTGTACATCCATTGTGCGATATATGTGTGTGTGTGTGTGTGTGTGTTCAACTATGGGCGTGAATCGCCCAATGAATGTACAAAGACATGCCTGAAAGTCAGAAACCATCCAACAACAATACATCTTGACAAAATACATTTAGTAGGCTAAAGTATTGGGCGAGTTGTAGTTAGGTTATATAGAGCATACGTGATAAAGGAACCAAGGGAAGCCCTCTCATAGTGGGCATGGTGTGATTAATATTGAAATGACAAATACCACGGGCCGTGCCTAAATGGCAGTTAAGCCCCACAAGTTGAGCCCCCAACTGGAGTTCGACGAGATACTACCATACAAGTGGATAAATTGTAACACGAGCCGTGTCTGAGAGGCAGACGTGGCCCACAAGCATAACACCCCCAAAGGGGAGTACTAAACACAACACTAGTGACTCAAGCCCGCGAGCCAAGCCAGACGGGCATGAGGTGGCCCACAGTTTGAACTCCTAAACCGGAGTTGCATATAGACCTATGTACCTAACTAGGTATCGTTCCCAGGTCCTTGAATAACTCGAACCATCCCTATCCCAGCCAGGTACCTCCGGGATATAAAATGTTCACACTGGGTGAGACGCGGGAAACATTCCCTTTAGGTCCTAGGACTCAGCAGAAGAAACGCGTGAAGCGCGAGAACCCGTAGATCTAATTAAAATAGAACTCTCAGCATAGCTAACTTAACTAACATCCCTAAAATAACTGATCATAGTGCTAATCACTACGCCTTGCCAAGATATAGACCACTCCTTTTGGTCTCATGATTATGTAGCGGCCCTAGTTACTTCCTACTATCCGGTGGGTCCTGACATAGCAACCAACGTGATCATCGTCGAGTACTTTCTCCTCTCGGTGCAGGACGTCCGTAGTTCGGATTATTGGTGATAGTTGTAGCTGTAGTCCTTGTAGTGTTGTAGTCACAAATGTGTTCGTTGTTGTATATCCATTGCAAGCTTGCAGCAGCATATATATTAAGATTCGCAAGGCCTTGTGGGTCGGCCACAATTGAAGAGTGGGGGAAGCTTCGGTTGAGCTCTAGAAGGTAGAGTCGCCGAGCGTACAATCCGCGAGCCGCCTTCAGTTAACTCGGAACTTTGGTGAGTGTGGTGCAACATTATTTCTAGGCGAGGTCCGTCCCCATCCAAGCGGCGCCTCTTCAAATGGGGCAGGTGGGCTCGAGGAAGAGTCCGGGCAATATGTATGTGAAAAGAATAAACATGTGTTACGAGTATTGTATGTAGAAACAGTATGCTAGAATTAAGTTCCTAATGACTTGCTTGGAGTAATTATTATTCATATTCTGAGGTTTAATGGGGCTAAGCCAGTTTAGCCCGTTACAAACTAGTTGAAACTAGTTCTTAAAAAACAACAAAATATTTTTAAATATGTTACTAAAGTAAACAAGACAGCAATGAAAACCCGTCATATATTGTGTAAAGTGGTCGGGGTTTTAGGCCCTTGGCTCTCGACTATTTCATTTATATAATTATATTAGTTTGCCATTGTTTATTTTGTTAATCTAATACCATTCTTAAAACCACTAAATTCACAATGGTTGTAATAGGCTTGCAAGTGCCCAATAGTTATATTATTCAAAGACATTTAGTAACATTTTATATATCATTTTACCAAAATCTCCCCTTTTATTTTATTAGAAATCGTGTTAATATAATCAAGATACTGAGATTTCTATACTTATAATACATTATTGTTTTCCAATCGTCTAAGACTAACTTAATCTCTATAACACTATCAAATGTTTAATCATAAGAAATTGTGGGGTTTAATGTTAATTATAAGTTGTCCAAATCATAACCAAAGCTGTAAGCAATATTTGTTTTAAATTTCAATTCATTAAATTCATTTTCAGGTCTTTAACTTTTAAATTTAGTTGTGTTCATTCTTGTAAAGTATTTGTTGATATTATAGCGTCATCTAAATCTATTACTTTTACCTTTTCCTTCTAAGCATCGTGCTATTTTATTTTATCTGGACCCAGAAGCTGTGAGATGCACCTGTGGCTTGCACGTGTGGTTTCACAGTGGAAAGGGGAGGTTTGGCGCGAACCGCTAGCCAATCAGCACATCAGATTTAGCGTCTGTGTTTTGAAACTATGTGAAAGGGAAGCGTAAGATGAGAAACACTTTCCGGTTAGCACGTGAGCTATAAAGACGTATACTAAGAAGTACGAATAGTCGTTCTTCACGTGTTGGCTTTAGGGTGTTGAGAGGTGAGTGGAGAAAAAGGGAGACGGCCATGTTGCTAATTTATCACTAATATAACCATATTATGTATATCTTTAAGTAGTATTTTTTTTCTTTTCATTATATAACTAGTGGTTTAAAAATGTAACAAAATGTCGATTAACTTTTCTCTAAAATAAAACTTCATAATCAATATTATAGCTTTAAATCTCTTTAATCGACTATGTTATCCACCCCCACCATTATTTAATTAATCCAGAGAAGCTCTAATGAACCCACTGGCTGCCACGGACAATATCTAAAGAAGAAGACGGAGAGGAGGAGACTGAAGAAGTTTGACTGGTTAGAAATGGTGCCCAACTGTGGGGTCGATGGTTCAATATCCGACTGGTTAGAATTGTCACATTTGACTGTCTCAAATTTAAACCTTTTATTGATTTACTAAAGAATGCTTAATTGAAACGGCAAAAATATATGTGTCCTGATAAGGTAAAATATTTTCAAAGTATTATCTCACACTAAACACAGTAGCTAACGCATAGATGACGTTGCAAATGATTTGAAGAGTCAATTATGTAACATTTCTAAACTGTTTGAAGCTTTCTCCATAGCTATGGATGAAATCACAGATTCCAATGATGTCACACAACTTGCAGTATTTATTCGAGGTTGTGACTCAAATTTTAATTATCACTGAAGAACTTTTAGAATTAATTCCCATGGACAAAACTGCTACTAGTGGACAGTTTTTGTGAAGTAGAAAGATTGTTGCAAAAATATGAACTCCCACTGGATACATTTTTGGGTTTAGTGACTGATGGTGCACTAGCAACGTTAGTTTGTAAAAGTGGTGCTATACACTGGCGCAGCCAAGGGGAGAGGGGTCAGGGTTAAACCCTCCCGCCCCCCAGGGCCTCACTACCCACCTACTCACACGCACCTCGCAGAACGATGTTTTTAGTTTGTTTAAGTTGACACTTCCTCTCAGAAAATATCTACAAATTGTAAACGTATACCTCAGCTTAGCAGTTCAGTCTGCAATTAATGTGAAACTCTCACTTGAGGAAATGAGATAGGAAGCTGAAGTAAATTTTTCCGCCTTGTACCAAACTGTTGAAGGTATCTAAATAAACTAAGTGTTCCTGTTGCAAAACCTCGAACTGTTGGTCTCCATAGTAACAGAACAAATTTCCCCACTCAAAGCCCAGAAGATTACTTTAGAATATAAATGTTCATACTTCTCTTAATGATAAGTTTTTCACTCACAAAAACACACGGTAACCATTTAAATCACTTGTTTATCAGAGTGAACCAAATGATGTGGTGATGTCAGAGGTAGTAAAAGATGTTAGAAATTGGCTCAATTTTACGATCTTCTCGAGCCCAACAATATTGAAGGGAAACTGATACAGTGGTACCAGTTCATTAAGTCATCCTATAAAAAGACCCGAAATGCAATTGAAGCCCTGTTATACATGAACTTCTCATAATAAAGGCTACACTTCCCGTAACAACGTGAACAAATGAACGCTCTTTCTCGTACCTATAATTGTTGAAATCATACCTGAGGAACTCCACAAGTAAAGACAGACTTAATGGGCTTGCTCACATGTACAGTACATTCAGACGTGTCAGTTACGGAGGAAGAAGTTCTCTATGAACTTTCTATAAAGCCAAGGAAAATTAACGTAAGACTAAAGTGAATTATTTTAAAAGTGATTTTGTGGGTTGAGAGTGAGTGCAAGTTGTTTATTTGAATGTTTAGATTTTAGCTCATAAAATAATTTTATATATCAAATTTTCAAAATATAATTTATGAAAACTTTCATGTTTGTATATTCTAATAGTATGCATCAATAAAAATGTGTCTGACTGCGCCAATGGTGTTATAGGAATACAGAATGTCACAGATGGTCGTACGATTCCTAACTTTCAATTTATAATTCATTAAGAAGTGTTGTTTTGCAAAGTTTTAAAAATGAACGATGTTTTAAAACGAGTTGTAGAAATAACCAATTTTATTCAAGCCCGTGGTTTGAATCACCGACTATTTGCTTCCCTACTTTCCTACTTGGACTGTGATCGTGAAAATTTGCCGTACTACACATACATTCATTGGCTATCTTATCACAAGGCGTGGAAGATTTTCTTTGATTTTAGAGAAGAGATTATTTTGTTCCTAGAAATGAAGGAACAAGATGTTTCCAATTTTAAAAATTCAAAAATAATTCTAGATTTGGCATTTATGGTCGATATAACAAAATATTTAAATGAATTAAATTTAGATCTTCAAGGAAAAAATAGAGCTATATTATCCATGTGGAAGCTTTTAAAATAAACCTTGGTTCTGACAGTGTCAACTTAAAAATGGTAATCTTGTGCATTTTAAAACATTTGAATCCATTTTCAAGCAAAATGAATCACAAATATCTATTAGTTAAAACCTAGTCACAAAAAATTGAAGACTTTGTTTGTGACTTTAAGAAAAGATTCCAGGATTTTAAAAACTACGAGTTTAAATTTGTGATGTCCACGAAATTATTTATCTTTTTAATGTGGAAAAGGCAGATTAATATTTTCAAATGGACTTAATTGAAATATCGTGTGACTCAATATTCAAATATTTTCTGAGGTTGGCGTACTAAATTTGTATTCTTTCCTAAGGATTGATTTCCAAAATTGTTGAATTAGCGCTGCAAATATGAGAAATGTTTGACAGCACATACTTGTGTGAACAGTTGTTTTTACTTATGAAAGGAACAAAACCCCCAAGAGATCACGGCTTATGGATACTCTTTAGTCATTGGTCATGAAAGTGACATCAGCCCAAAATTTAAAGCCCAACATTAACACCATTTCTGCAAATAAGAATAGTTCAAATTTTTCTGAAAAAATAAAGGGTGAGTGCTAATATTTTATGTAACTAAAAATAAGAATTATTTTTCATATTCTGACTAAACGAGTTTGACACGCCTGCCTTAGACAATGCGACCATAGATATGGGTTAAAATGTTAGTAATAGCAAAAGGATCTAAACTGTAAGGTCTTGAAAGGGACAAATTAATTGTCTCTAAGCTTGAATATGAAAAAAGTTAAGAGAAGCATTCTTCTTTCACGAAATCTTCACTATTGAAGAGATTATGGAGAAATTAAAAGAGAAGTTTCTATCAAGGATGTATGTCTTTAATGACTTAAAACATTTGTTTGTTGGAAAACCATTCGTCCACGGATCAAATTAAATTTAATATTTTTTCACCGTGTCTTTCTATCTGTTCAGGTTATATACATATATGATAATTATTCTAATGGGGCAGGGTTGAGAAAGGAAACATTTTAAAGGTAATATACTTGCATTTGCGTGGAAGGAAAGTGAGAAACCATTTTAAGAAAAATCACCCTCAGTAGACCCAACCAGGATTCAAACCCCGATCTCCCTGTCATCAGCAGATCAATCTAACACGAGAATGAAGCCTTAGACCAATCGAGCACTTAAGCGGGTAAATGAACTATTAGACAGTTATGAGAAACACTAATAAACACACCTTCAACTAGATAGCCTATATACTCTGAACCTGAAGAAGCTTCCTGTGTTAATAAAAACCAGTTTTTAAAATGTGTTATTTGTGTGTATCAGTGTTTTACCTTTATCTGGAAAAAAAAATCTCCAGTATAGCTGGTACATGGACCAAAATACTGTATAATGCAATTTGATGTATGAACAGCACAATATTGTAACTAGACTGGAACTTTTTTTTTTAGACTGTGGATATCTTTATTTGTTTTGTTGCTTACGTTGTATGGTCCCTCTTGTGAAACATACAGCAATTATTGTAAATAAATAGTTCACAAGTTTCTTAAAGATTTTCTTTCATTATCTTTCTCTGAAATATTATTTACTCCGCTTAACTCTTGGAGTATAGACTCCAAACTTCGGTTCTTTGTTTCGGGCACACACAAGTAGCAAAACAGGGTAAAAACAGTGCAACAAGTAGCATAAAACCAATAACATCCATGAATCTCCAAAATATCTTTAAAGCTTTGAAAATATTTGATAACAAGAAAAGAGAAAAGCCACAGTACACACTGGCAAGTTATGGTAGCAAGACTTCTAGCCTTGACTGGGAGTATTTCATGAAGTATGAGGTAAGGTAATGTTGAGACTCCAAGTGACAGAGCGATTATATACACGGACAAAGACACGACAGGCAGTATCCCGTATTGTCGCATGTCGGTGTACTGTCTGAGGTAGAAGTAGCCTCCAAGCGCACTCAGACACACCGCCATGACAGCGTTAGAACCAATCAAGAGAACTTTCCTCCCGACCCTGTCAACCAACAGACTGGAAGTGTATGAAGCACCCAAACGAAGTGCCGCGATGATAACAGCCGCCACATACGGAGAGACGCTACTGCCAGACTCCTCGAAGATATTAACACTGTAACTCAGAACAGCCATGAAGCCACACAGATTCAAATTGGCGAAAATACCCACTCCTATTAACAAACCTTTGAGTACACCTGGTAGAAATAAGGTTTCCAAAAATGACTCGTTTGGGTAGTTTATTTTCAGCTTAGCTACCCTTTCTGATAATTTCTCAATCTCTACATCAACTAGTTCCTCGTTTTCACCTCTCAACCATTTCAAGGATGTCTTGGCTTGGTCAATGTTGCCTTTGTACACTAAATAGTAAGGTGACTCTGGTATGATGGCGAACAAGACTATGAACAGTGCGACCACGGCGAGAGAGAGAAAGCACAAGGTTCTGTACGAGATACACGAGCCGAGGGTGTAGGTGAAGAGCAGACCCCCGTTGGAGAAGACCGCGATGTAAGTGCCAAGTCGCCCTCTTAGACTGTCTTCAGCCACCTCACTGATGAATAGTGACACTAGGATGACACCACCTCCCCAGGAGAGACCAGCGATGAATCGAGCAGCGAACAATGACCTCTCGGAATCTGTGCAGAGGATGATCAACCAGCTGGGCACAAGGAGGACCCCGGCCAGGTATCCGGTGACTTTGCGGCTGTGTCTGGTACTCAGGTAGGTGAATATGGGAACTGCTGCAAGGCCACCCAGGCACGCTATAGATCCAACCCATGAAGCTGACTCGTCGTTGATTGGCCCACCCGCCAACGGGGAGTGGTCTGATTGGAGCAAGGGCAGACTAGGGGACACCCAACCCACAACGTTGCCCTGGGTGAATGCGAGCAAATTAACTGCAAACAGAGGAAAAACACAAACAACCTTGCAATTTCGTTCAGGGTAGCCAGTAGGTCTTTAAAAATATGATCAAGAGGGAGCCGATGGTGACCTTCAATCCCTACCTAATAAATCCTTTTTTGTGGATTTTTTTTCTGACATGTTCTAGTTAAACGATTTTTAGATGCACAAGGTAGATTTTATTGCTGCTATTGTTTTATTTATTAAACCCATTGATAATTTTAAAATCCGTCTTATATGAATATATTAATATTCGTCTTATATGAATATATTAAAATTATGCTCAGCGTGGTAAAAGTAGTTTAAGTTAAGACAACATACCACATGCAAAATTTATTGTCAATATTAGTATTTTATATTTAACAATAAGACATTTTGGTTCCCATTTATGCTGACAAACCAATTTTTTTTTAAAGCCTGAAGCTCTCCTAGCCAGTATGTAAGTTGAACATAATGATATTTGACACCCTGTTTAATTTGAAGATGGCTTGAATTTCATAAGTTCTCAAGGCTAGGTTTTATTTGTCCAGATGTTTATAAAACCTTCCAGATTACACAGTTCTTACTCATCTAAAAAACAAACAAAAAAAAACACACTTTCTTTGAATAAATAAACTCAACAAATATTATAGTTGTAAAAATATAATACTGAAGTCTTGACCATTGTTTTCACAGCTAGAAATTAAAAAATGTGTAAGGCATCTAACATTTTGAAAAAAATAAAAGCAATTCTAATGTACCTTTTATTTACCCTGTGAGGTATCTTTGCATTACTACACTATGGAGTAGCTTATAGGTTAGGGTCATATTGTAATCCGTCAAGGTAAGACTGTTATCATTCATGGTAAAACGGGTGTACGAGTACATGCTGAATTTAAATGCCAGCGAAAATTCGGGATATTTAATGTAAGTATTTTAACTAAAGTAAACATGTTCTCACTATTTTCTCAGAATATGTCATGAGATGAAATGAAATATTGTTTCTACTTAAATTGATACATCATTTCGGTAATTAAATTCTCTGAACAGAACATACTCAATGGTGATATTCTCCAATAATAAATTTAATCCATGGCTCAGGCCCATCCATCATCGATATTGACCTACCAGCCGCCGTTAAAGCCTGCAAGGCCTTCCAGGGCGATGCCATGACACCTTTCTTTCCTAGTAGCTGGGGCGCTGCCCTGGTTCTTTGAAAGGTAAGGGTAAAATATGATACATTGTACAATACTCAGGATATTTTTAAGGGGGGTGGGTGTCAATAATCAATATTTTTTTTATCGTTAGGTATAATTAAATGGTTAACAATACAATAACCTAATATGTGATATAATTATGGTGACACATAAAATATAATTCAGATGTTTCTTTAAGTAATAAAAAGTAATTTAAATATTTGTATTTTATTGGGACAGTAAAAAAATGTAAGTACAAAAAAAAATCACACAATCATTCGCAACACTCACCCATTTATGACGTATCGATACCAACAGCTTGTCCCAATTTGTCCAAACTGTTCATTAAACCTCGGGGAAGAACTGATTAAGTAAGAGTTTTAGTTACAAATATCGCTTTCCGCTGGAATACACTACTGGAACAGTTTTTGTTCTCGTCTCATCATATTTATATTGTTTTATAAAGTGTAAATTTATTTCTCATTAGGAAGGGTTTGAACCTTCCTTCCACCCCCGTGCGTATGGCCCTAATAATATTAATTATTGAATCGATGAAGTTCAGATCAGGGGGAAGAGTAAAGGAAAGTATCAAAGTAGCTGAAAAGTGGGGAATTCCATGGCGTGTACATTATTGAGACTCCGTGACACCAATCATTGAATATGAACGGTACAATCTTTTAGCAACATTATGAACAGTTTTAAGAGCCAGATGAAAAAGAGTGACGTTTGTCAAGAACTATATTCTAAAACTTTGAAAGATTTTGAAATACTAACCTCACGCTTGGGGTCGAATAATATGGAAATTGTATACCGCAAGGAATCCATGAACCACCTTTGTTGCTGCTTCAAAATAGAAGGAAAAAGTTTAAACAATTCTATACTACGTCGAGTGAATAGGCTTAAATATTCTAAAATCTCTTAAACCTCTAACAAACCGCTTAAGATCAATCCTTAGTAGTTCTGCCGAGTGTGAACGTAATTTTAGTGTAATTAACTGAATAAAAACTCCATTACGTTGCTCACAAACCATGTAGCTTTATTAATATTAATCAAACTAAATGGACCCCCTTTGAGCATAGGCACCAAATGTGGGGGTGCTTTGCATACTAAGCACCCCCAATATCTCAGCCTTTTAAAAACTGTAATCTTATGAAGCTAGTTTCTAACTTGTAAGTAGGGCTGCGCTGCGAACAGTGTTTTCTAGCGTAGAAAATGGCAGGTGCTGTCATATGGTATGTTTGTTTAATTTTTTGTAAGGATTTATTTAATTTTGTAAAGCTGTAACAGATATTTACACGTAACACAGAAAATGTGTATATACATTTAACGAACACCAGCGCCAGAGGGGCTCTTGAACGTTGTCCGACATAGAACATAAAACTTACATAAAAACGAGAATACATGTAGCCCCCTGACGGTCTGATGATATGGTAACAGTGGGTACAGGGGCGGGAAAATAATAAAAAAAAAACCTATCGCTCATACTGGGTTCGACTGAGATCTTAAAAAATACAGGGGTACAGAAGTGGTGGAAGGGGAAAGAAACCGTAGAGATAAAAACCAGAAATGGATAAAACAAAAGGAAAATAAAATTTAAAATGACCCCAGTCGAGCGAGCCTCCGGGATCGGTCAGGGTAAATAATAGTACACCACATGGGCTACGATGACATTTCCATACGTAACCCTGGCGTGGGAAATAAAATAAACTTGTCCCAGTGGGCAATTTCTGCCCATCTGGCGCTGCGAGACTGTTGATGAGTGTAAATAAAAATGATTTATGTAACTGTAACTGATAGCACTGCCCACTACTCGTGGGCAGACTTAGAAATGTGAATTGTGTGGTATACATAGCACAGGATGATGGGACTATAGTAAAACATTCAAGGGTAACATCAGGAGGATAGGTATAGGGAATAAGGGACCAGGATGTAAGTAAGCGTTATGTTGGTAGCACTCGCAACTCGTGGAACGACAGCCTGACATTTGCCAACATATTTCCATCATAGTTTGGTTAGTGGCAGTACTAGTATAGTATGTATGAGTTTTGTGTTGTACATGTTTGTTTTCTTTTATTAAATTTATTCTTATTTTATTTTACTAAACATACATTGAGACTAACAAATTGCACCTTAATTTTGCCCATTTTTTTTAAAAGACAGCGCTTGAAATTCCACAAATATTATGCCACACTCATAACCCTTTTTTATAGAGCACCCCCAATGTTTTTTTTTGACAAGTCGGTGCCAATGTCTTTGAGGCAATGGGCTCTACTAACTTATAATACCTTCAGACCTGGTGCTTCATCATCGGTCAGTGATGGAGACAAAATCGCGTCATGTCAGAGACGAATGTTACTGAAGATAATATAAATGAATTTGTTCATTGCTTTAAGAGTAAATACACGTGGTCTAACGCACTACTCTCGTTACCCTACTGCCAAAAATGAAGATATCAGGGTTTGATCCCAATCGAGTGTACTGAGGGTGGTTTTTCATAAATTGTATTACACTACCCTTTCACGCAAATGCGGGTGCACTTCCTGTAAATTAAACCAACCAAATCCTAAGCCATTAGTGTAATTAGTTCATAGGCGTACAGACTGGATGGGTAGTAAGACGTGGTGCTTAGTACTTAAAGAAAAGAGAGAATATAAAATTAATAAATTGAGTTACATTACCATTAACACTCATTGCCTATTTATATCTTGTCTTTTTATCTATAAAACCATTAAACATATTTTAAATGTAAAAAAAAATTCCTAATTCAATTTAATATTTATAATGTTTAGTTATAGAGTTACTTTAAATTATGGGAATGACTGTCTAAGTACCTATATCTTTAGGAGGACTGCATCACTGATGCTAACACGTGTTATTTCCATAGGAGGACTGCATCACTGATGCTAACACGTGTTATTTCCATAGGAGGACTGCATCACTGATGCTAACACGTGTTATTTCCATAAGAGGACTGCATCACTGATGCTAACACGTGTTATTTCCATAGGAGGACTGCATCACTGATGCTAACACGTGTTATTTTGATAGGAGGACTGCATCACTGATGCTAACACGTGTTATTTTGATAGGAGGACTGCATCACTGATGCTAACACGTGTTATTTTGATAGGAGGACTGCATCACTGATGCTAACACGTGTTATTTTGATAGGAGGACTGCATCACTGATGCTAACACGTGTTATTTCCATAGGAGAACTGCATCACTGATGCTAACACGTGTTATTTTGATAGGAGGACTGCATCACTGATGCTAACACGTGTTATTTCCATAGGAGGACTGCATCACTGATGCTAACACGTGTTATTTATTCAAGTACAGGTAGCTGACTCAGTTTTTCTCGGTGAGCTGAGTTTGACCCCGTTTCAGACCCACTGCTTCACAGAAAAAAAATCTGGAAGTGGCGGGGACTAAACCTGAGACCACTGTATGTGTATCCATGAACTCTGACACAAGGACGTTCAAGTGAATTAACTTGGAGCATTTATTTATATTTTCCTAAGTATTTTTTAAAAGTAAAATAATGTTATCTCTCTGATATGTAATCAGCATAGACTCGATCACCCCCCTCCCCCCTCCCCCCCGTATCCCTCCGCACCGAAAATAGTAAAAAAATAATTAAACCAACGTACCTCCACCCTATCTCCTACACGACTCTTTCAACTTTGCTATACTGTGCAGAAAAGCAAGTGGCTTAAAACTAAAACTCTCCAATAAGTTTATAATGATATCAAATTATTTATATTAAAATACATATTTTTATATTAATATCTGCTAAAACATTTGAGAGCCATGTACTGTACATATTTACTACTTTTATTGTGATAGGGACTTTGTTTTATTTATTTTTTGTATCAAAATTACACAATTTTTAATCAAAATTTGTTTTTAATAAGTCCTCTTTTATTTATTAGATAAATCATTTTTATAACCTAGCAATATTACGGCCCTTGCGTGCAATACTACACATGATCAAATAACTATTTAATGTATATTTATAGTTGTAATTAATTTTTTTGCAACAATTTCTCCAATGTACATTGACTAAAACAAGCATAGAACTGAGAACAATAACTTAATTAACCACCCTATAGTCCAACTTACTGATCATTGCGGCCATGTACTGGCGAGTGGTGCTGTGAGTCTCCTTTTCACCACTTGGAGGTGTTAGTGTGTCAGTCTCCGGTGTGACATTTTCACAATCTTTGCTCATGTTGGTTGGTCTAGCACAGCTATTGTTTACAACAGTTCTACTCGGAATGAAATGAACTCTTCACTTTTAACTCACCTGCTTTTTTTTTTATCTGATTCTGTTGGTGACGTGTTAAAGGTTGACAGGCTTTATCACATGCACAATACATTATATAATGTGGGTTGCCTTAACAAAAGCCTTTTCTCAAACAACACAGAATAACCAAAACTGAAACGTTTACTGGCATCTTTGTTTACAATATGAACTACTCTGATAAAAGTACAATATCTGGTCAGATTTTGTGATCAAATTAAACTTTTTATGCATTAAAAATATGTGTACGAATATTGAATGTTATATTAAATAAAGGTAAATGATAAAATCTGCCTATTTCTATAGAATTATGTCCCATATTATTTTAGATTAAAAGTAAAAAAATCTACCCAATATTATATATATATATATATACACTCTCTTCTATATAGAGCTGTAAAATCTAGATTATTTCAATAGTAGAACAACTATCACACGACACTTGCTTGTACTAGAAATGAAGTGAGCTAGTTAGCGCCTAAATATCTGTATACTAGCTAGTACAATGGAAACGAGACTAGAGTATTCACACGCTGCTAGTTTGGTACTAGGTTCTAGTGCAAATATTTATTGAACGTCAGAGATTAATTTTAGGTGGAGCAACTGCATTAACTATTAATAATGATATTGAAAAAAATTATGAGGGAGCGTAGGAAAAGAATATGGACACGGGACTGGTTGGAAAGACGAAATAATGGTCACGGGATGCTAAATAAGATACATTC
Organism: Timema monikensis; assembly: GCA_902151445.1. Taxonomy (NCBI): domain Eukaryota; kingdom Metazoa; phylum Arthropoda; class Insecta; order Phasmatodea; family Timematidae; genus Timema; species Timema monikensis. Next base: position 18,759 of record CABFVZ010002371.1, on the reverse strand, counting down.
GGAGGTTAGGTAAGATACATTCGGAGTGACACTAAAGTTTAGTATCTCCCTATCTTTGTATTCATTTATTTACGATGTGGTCAGAGGCCCCTAAGCCCATGGGTGTCCAAGTACAGTATCCTTGATGTGTGTTTTTTTTTTTTAGGCCTACGTACACATTATATTCTAAAAAAACAACCACCCAAGGTTGGCATGCTATCAAGTTTTTTAAAATTAAAATTGGGTCTGGAACACAGTTTGTCGTTTTTAAATGACAAGTTTTTAATTAAATATATATTAAATATATTGTAACGTTCTTGATTTTCGTTACCGCGATGGGCGCCTATTGAAGGATTATGATTAATACACTTTGCATTTTGACATGTTTTTTATTGCTGAATCAGTTTAATTAATGCGAAAATAGATCATGTCGAAATATATACGCGGGCTAGCGCGGACAGGTGTTGCTAGACGCCAAGTGAGTTCTGTCAGTATTGGACACCAACTGCCAACTGCCAACTGCCAACTGACTTTACGTTGCACCATACTTTGTATATATTCCTTGTTCATGGAAGCTTCGAGAAGGTTTAGTTTAGAAAAACAAAATACCAGACAAAAACATCTCGGTCTTACTGGGAGCTTCTAGAGCCGGAAAATGACTCAAGTTACATTTTAAAATCTCTCTTCGAACCTGCGAGAAGAGGAAGTTATTATTTGAAATATATATATTGTCAACCTGACTTTACTAATGTCACGTGCGTGACGTCACTGTTCAG
>CABFVZ010002371.1:0-15513 GCA_902151445.1 Timema monikensis | reverse complement strand
GGGGCTACAAGTTATTAGACTCGCACTAAATTAACTTGACTGGGGAGTAAGTGGTAGTAAAGATCAAACCTGTTGTGGAAAAACAACTGATTATATGTAGATTCCAATTTTTATACAAAGAGACTTTTAGAATATAAAAACTTTTTTCAGCCAACTTTTATAAAATAATACTACAGTATCGGTGATTTTTTATAGGTATTATATTAATAGTATACCAAAATAGATTGCTGCAGATCGCTTGTCTTGACGTATGAATTCGTGAAAATAGATCGAGTGGCTTTTCTAGTTGTTCATATGAAAATGGGACTGTAGTTTGGTGAGACAGTGCTCAGCTGTCATGTTCATCTCTAGGATTCGGTTCGTATCTCGTTGGGGTGCAGCGGGGATAAATCTCGATATTGGAATTTTGGATCTTGTTTTTTCTCTTGCATGCCAGGCCGCCCGTCTGGGTTATACGCATGTTTATATTAATGGAACAGGAATCTATAAAAATAAAGGGAAGTGTTTGTCTGTTTGTTTGTTTTTGTGCGATGTCCAGCCAAATCTACGGCACGTAGTGATCTGAAATTTTTAACATAGGTGTTCGTGAGGGGGTCCAAGTGTACCACGAAGCCGGATTTTTAATTAGCATTTTAATTAGGCTATTTTTAACACCATATCACAGTGGGGAATGGGCAATGCCGTGTGGTTTTGCTAGCTATGAATAATGTAAAAGGTAAGTGTGCCCTCATTTGCGTGAAGGTAGATAATGAAACCATCAATTCATCCGACATATTTGATCCCCATCACTGGTAAAAAAAATAGACTAGGTCCTTGGGTTGCAATCTACCGTCACAATGCATTTTATACGTGCATCGATGGTCGCATGGTCTAAGGCGTCATTAGACTGCCGATGACGAGTGATCGACGCTTGATTTTCTCACTACAATCAAATGCGGGTACGCATTCTACCTCGTCCAGAAAAATCTGGTCAACCAACAAAGCCCCTTCGAAAATGGTGGGGGTTCAGGAAGTACGACCGTTATAACAGACATCAGCTGTGCTAAAGATATCAAGGTTCGAATCCTGGTGTGCACACCGTCTAAATGTCAGACTCATCTAATTCTGGCGGGGGCAAAAATCGAATCCCCACCGTGTAAACTGTAGGTATTTCTCCCTCCGGAACATTTTCTTAATCATCCTGACTGATGAGAACAAAGTAATACTGCGCATACAAACCAGCGCAACAAGCTTCTCTCTACTCTTTCACCGCTGTTCCTTTCTGATGGAAAGCTCCGTCTGCACCGGGATGGGTTCCATTTAAAAACACTTTGAGAATGTTGCACTACGTTACGTTAACATTAAGTTAACGTTAAGTTGATCGTGATTCAAGCGTTAGCGAGTGAATAGGGTAGTAGAATCTAATCAAACCCCATGACAAGGCCATTGGAGATCTATTTGTTATTTTAATAATAATAATAATACTTAGCACCGCGTCTTACTACCCGTTCGGGTTATACGCTTTTAAGTACTAATTACTCTAATGGATCAGGAATTGGGAAGGTTGAATTATAGGATGTGAACCCGCATTTGCGTGGAGGGAGAGTGGAAAACCATTTAGGAAAAACCACCCCCAGTTCACCCGACCGAGATTCGAACCTCGATCTCCCCGTCCTCAGCAGTCGGGCTCAACACGACAAGCGCGTTAGCCAACTACGCCACCGAGGCGGGTTATTTGTTATTTTATTACTTATAAAAAAGTGTTTCAATCGCAAATTCTATACTGACATAGGAATGACTATGAGCGAAACTATTCAATCTACAACTATTATTCGGAGCTAACGTCTTTGTCATAGCTAAATTGACGTTGATGGAAAGATCGGGGTTCAAATCCTGGTCCAGTGTACTGGGGTTAGTTGATTCAAGGAGGCTAGGGGTACAACCCCTTCATACCCTCCCTCATAGTCTCGTAAAAGTAGCTATGGGACGACGGGATTTGCTACATTTTGAGTATGCTGTTCGTGATTTGACATGAAAACCCTCTTCAAATTGCTTCTAGAAGTATGTTTATATATATTTCTAGTGATGGATCACTGAACCTAACTTTCTTCTGTTGGTTGATACCTGTTGCATTACCCCACCCCTACCAAAAAATAAAATCCTGGTCACATCCCTGTTTGTATCAATGATTTTACTAGAAAGTTTGATAAGTTTCTCAGCTAACTATTTCAATGAGCTAGAAATTACTATAAAAGACAAGTGATTAAATATTAATGCTGATATCCTTTCTTGTGGATCTGCATCATAATGGTGAAGTAGCTGTAGGCCGTGTTGATCACCTGAAACAAAATATAGAGGTTTCAAATTCAAGCTCGTAGAATTGGTTTATATTTAAGGAATCCTAGGGTTTTTATCCAGAATTAACTTGAATCTTTGTTTATGAATTCACAGTCTCAAGCTAAAACTTTCCAGGATTAACCTCTATAATGATGATCTATTTATTCTTAATTATTTTAGTTCGATTCATGATATTGTTGTATAAAAGAGTTTTTTCTTACTGGAGTTGAAATTCATTAGATTCTGTTAGATTGTGTTTATCTTTATGCCTCAATGATCTGTTATTGATTCAATCATTTTAGTGTTGTGTGATTCCAGAGCTGAGCAGTGAACACGCCAGTCAATCTCACATACGCTAGGTCAATCCTTCCCATTTATTTCTCAATTTGAATTATGGAATGGCAATAACCACCATTTATAAAATATATTTGACTGTCACTTTAGTACGCACTCGACAAAGTGAATAAATATAAACTATAATAGAGTGTAGAGTTTAGAAGCAAAGAATGAAGTACTATTGAAAGAAAATAAAAGAAGAAAAGTGTGTTGACGCCAACATTGTTGTATGGATATGAAACGTGGACTTGTCAGTAGAGTGTGGTTTCAAAGAGAATCAAATAGGTCAATGTGACAGAAGTGTTCTACGTTGGTTTGGGCATGTTGAGAGTATGAGTGTGGATCGAGTAATTACGCAAATGTATGACGGAAGAGAGTGTGGATTAAAAGGAAGGGGTAGGTCATGTAAGACGTGGCTAAGTGTTGTAGACGAATGTGTAAAAAGAGAAACATCAAGAGTTTAAAGAACGAAAGAGCATGCATGTATGACTCGGTATATGGATGTTCTTGAAGTGAAGGGAGTATTCAAGGATAGAGAAGTGCAGAGAAAGTTAGTGGGGAAGGATTAAAAACGGAGATTTGGTTTAGCTATATGCATAGTTTCTGGCCTACCCCGTAAGGGAACGGCATGAGTATGTATGTATGTATGTATGTATGTATATATGTATGTATGTATGTATGTATGCACGTATGTATGTACGTGTGTATGTATGTATGTATGTATGTATGTATGTATGCATGTATGTATGTATGTATGTATGTATGTTCGTATGTATGTATGTATGTATGTATGTATGTATGTATGCATGCATGTATGTATGTATGTATGTATGTATGTATGTATGTATGTATGTATTTTTTTTTTTTTTTTTTAACGAGGAGGGAAATCCTTTTTACGGAGCCTTCAGATCCATCTGAAAGGCTGTGGGACTCCACTAGAGAAGGTGACTCTAGGTGTACGGCAAGAATATTCCATATTCCCGACGTACCGAACTACAAAATGTAGAACCCTACCCACTAAAACCCCCGGGGTACAGCCCTGTACCCCACCTCAAGAGTGTTCTCCAAAACACCCCACGCGGAACGGCCGTCAGGCATTACTTCACGTGAGGCTGGATGGCTAACTGCCTACTCCGTCGTTGCCATTATCTAGGTGGTCTACTCCTTTCTCTTTCCTCTACCCTGAGGTTCTTCAAAACGCGCGAAGCCATGTCTGCCACAGCCTTCCAGTTGTCCTCGTTGAGCAGCATCAAGCTGACGATGCTTTCTGGAGTTGATCTCATCTGGAGTCGCCTATCTAGCTCCTCCTTCTCAGCAGCGAAGCGGGGACACCCAAAAAAGACGTGCTCCGCAGTCTCTTCCAACTGTGTGCAGTTAGGACAGGATGGTGAATCATCTAGTCTGAATTTCTCCAGATATGACCTGAAGCATCCGTGGCCTGTCAGGAGCTGGGTGAGGTAAAAGTCCGTCTCACCGTGTTTTCTCGTATTCCAGAGTGACACTACTGGAATAAGACGGTGGGTCCATCTACCATTCATCGATGAGTCCCAGCGTCTTTGCCACATTTCCATGGTTTTCTTCTTTTCGTCCCTCACGATGGTTGTTTTCGTGAGCTCGGAAGGAGTCCGGGTCTGGCGGTAAATCCTATTTCGCTCGTCTGCCAAGAGGTCGATAGGCGTCATATCTGCTATCACGCAAGCAGCATCGCCAGAGACTGTGCGGTAGGCACATGCAACACGCAGTGCCATTCTCCTATGTACCCTGTTCAACATGTGGGCATGCACCGCCACTTTCATTGCCGGTGACCAGACTGGTGCTGCGTACAGCATAATGGAGCTTGTGACCGTAGAAATCAGACGTCTGCGGCTCGGCTTTGGGCCTCCCGTGTTGGGCATGATGCTTGAAAGCGCATTTGCCACCTTTGCTGCTTTTTGGCTGACGTTCCGAAGATGGTCGTTAAAGCGTAACTTGGCATCTATTTGCACGCCCAGGTACCTCAGTGAAGGTTGAGATATAATTACATTGTCTCCTACATTCAGGGTGATGGATTCTCTGATTTTCCTTCCTGTCACTAGTACTGCCTCCGTCTTGTGATCTGCTAGTTGCAGGCCAACAGAAGAAAGCCACTGACGGATGTTGGCGATAGCTCTGTTCGCTATGTACGTAACCTCGTCAAGGAACTTTCCAACAGCAACTATAGCGATGTCATCGGCAAAGCCCACTATCGTAGCTCCGTCTGGCAATGGAAGCCTCAGCACCGCATCGTACATGATGTTCCACAGTGGAGGACCAAGAACTGCTCCCTGCGGCACTCCTCCGGTTACCCGGTACATTCGTTGACCCGTCTCGGAGTCGTAGGTCAGGACTCTATCTGAGAAGTAGCTAGCGATCATCCTCCGAAGATAGGCAGGTACCTCCATCTTCCGAAGCGCTTCCATGATGCAGCTCCATTTAGCAGAGTTGAACGCATTTTTCACATCGAGGGTCACGATGGCGCAATATTTCTTCGTGCCTTTCGACCAGCTTCTGCCTGCTATTGCGTCCCTGGCAATGGTTACAACTTTATCAATCGCATCAATCGTAGACCTGCCTTTACGGAATCCTAGTTGGTTTTCAGAGAGGCCCTGTGGCCCCTCACTGAATACCTCTATTCTGTCAGCAATGATCCTCTCCAGCAATTTGCCAGATGTGTCCAGGAGGCAGATTGGACGATATGATGATGGTTCGTCTGGTGGTTTGGCCCCTTTCGGAAGGAGAACAAGGTGTTGATTTTTCCAGCAGTCAGGGAAACGCCCCTCTCTCAGACACGCCTTGTAGACTCGGATAAATAAGTCTGGTCTCGTCTTGATTGCGGTTTTCAGAGCTACATTCGGAATTCCGTCTGGGCCCGGAGCCTTGTTGTCTCCTATTTTGCGAGCTGCTTTCAGTAGTTCTTCACAAGTGATTGGTGGCACTTCTTCCAGGTCATCTGATCGGTTTTCGATGAGCACTACATCATCCGTTTGTCGTGGGAAGAGGGTGTTCACTATCTTATCCAAGAACTCCGGACAAGTAGGTGAAGCCGAATCCTGTTTTCTCATCTTAGCCATAACCGTCCTGTAGGGTCTGCCCCAGGGATCCTGGTCGACCTCCTTACACATCTCCTTCCAGCACCGTCGTTTGCTTGCCTTGATGGCTTTGCCCAAGGTTCTCCTGGCTTCGGCATATTGGTTTCTGAGAGCAGAGAAGGTCGAACGACCCCTTGCACGCTGGGCGTTTCTCCTAGCTCGGAGAAATCTTCTATGTATGTATGTATGTATGTATGTATGTATGTGTGTGTGTGTGTGTGTGTGTGTGCGCGCGCGTACGATTTGCATTACAGCAAGTAATGGCGTTACCGTGATTTCCCCTAACATTTGGGGAGCCTATTCGTCTACCTTGGGATGCTGATTATTGATTATTGTACTGCGCATTTAGCACATGACCGGGATATAATTGTGATTAGACTATACCTCAACAACTAGAGTTTTGTAGGGAAGTGGTTTAATATATTCCCAAGCTAGTTGAGCTCAACACGAGTGCTCTATTTATTGAGTTGAAATCACATTTTTATAATTGAAAATTTGACATTGCACTGACACAGATTTTACTTGTATAACCAACAGACGCGGAGAGCCAGAGCCACGCATAAGCTGCTCCAACCCCTTATATCTGAGCTACCCCTTGCTTCTTGGACCCCTTGTCTTAAAACCATCCAATAAGAGAGCTCTTGGCAGTCTGGTGTTATGAAAGCTAGAGGGGCCAATTCATCACCACACTTTTAAATGGAACGGAAGAAATCTTTAAACAAGGAACATTTTAATACGTAATATATTTGAATTTACTTCTGAAAATGCCTTATGGGCTTGAAACTCAGTAAAATAAATAATAATTAACTAAAATGGTAGTAATAATAAACGTATAACTTAAATTTAGAATCTTGTACTGAAAGTAAAATTATTCAAATTTGCCTGGTTATCCACGAATGAAGTATTAAAAGGAAAATTTAAATACAACTATTTAAAGAAAAATATACTTCATCCATGACTTTTCAAATAAATGGAAGGGCCCAAAACAGTATTATTAGAAAATGAATGAGAAATGTATGGCAGTAAGGAAGAAAGATTATTGCACATTCGTTGATCTGAAGAAAACGTACGATCGGGTGAATAGTAGTGTTTTATGGAATGTTCTTAGAGAGTATGGTGTGGGTGCATGCTTAGTAAATCAATTATTATGACGGTGTACGATGGAAGTAAAGCATGTGTTAGGATGGAATGAGTTTTTAGCAAATTGTTTGAAATTGAACAGGATGTTAAAAGAAGTTGAAATTAATCAACTTAAGGCATGGTACACATTCCACAATTCTCATGCATCGATTATAAATGTCATAATTTAAAGTAAAGCATTTCAACTTCTTCTGCACTATGTGGCATGTACTATTCGCTATTGGCTATGCGTTATGGATGAAAATAAGCCGAAACTTATTAAATCATAAATTGACAAGTTACAGACTAGAGGAATAGTAAATATTATACATATTTGGACTATGTTGATAATGTTTTACACGCTATCGTAAAAAGAGAAATAATTGTCTATGGCTCTCAATATATCTCTCAGAGTTATTCAAATGCGGCTACCTTGAGGAAGGCCTCCAGATGAAATGGTGTAGAAAGGACCTGCTTGGAGAACTATGGGCTTATGAGTACGTATTAGAATAACGAGGCAGGTTTTCTTAAAGGTGGGACATTCTTGAAACCAGTCTAGATCGTACACAGCTTCGGCCATTCTTGAGCTCTGTGGGATAAAGTTAAAACAAATACTTAGAAAACACGAGGGTAGAGTCACAAATGAAAACATTATTTAAACCAGTTCAGAAACTACACAACTTCATCTACTCTTTTAGGGTGACCTGGTGGTCTAGGGGTAAGGTGTCAGACTTCTGTGCTGGCGGCCGGGGTTCAATCCTCGGTCCCGGCACAGATGTATCTGGTTTCCAAACTCTTCCTACACCTCTGACAAGACATCTTGTGAATGTGTGGAATGCCAGGCCGCCACCGTGGTTCGGATTCCACGTTAAACTGTAGGTCCTTCATTTCATCTCACAATCACCCTACCATTACACATTAGCGTAAGTGCGTATAACCCGAACGGGTAGTAAGACGCGGTTCTAATAATAATAATAATAATCTACTCTTTAGCTCTGTGGGATAAAGTCAAAACAAATACTTAAAAAACACGAGGGTAGAGTTACAAATGAAAACATTATTTAAACCAGTTCAGAAAGTAGACAGCTTCATCTACTCTCGAGCTCTGTGGAGGAAAATCAAAACAAATATTTAGAAAACACGAGGATAGAGTTACAAATGAGAATTAAAAACCAATTTAAAATGTCGTGAATATTTAAATGAACTGTAATTTTTAAGGGCAGGTAAAATTTCTGGAACTTATAAAATATTAGGCACGAAAAAATATTAACTTATAAAAGTAGTAGGCTTAACTACTTAGATAGTTTCTACTGAGTTTTATTTGAATAAGCCAATAAATAGTTCGGTCAAATTAGTATTTTTGGCCTAAGTAATTTATACAGTTTTGAAATTTGGTACACATATTCTTGAGTCCTGTGAAATCAAATATCCGTCAAGTTTTTCCTCCCGCGGTAGAGGATTCATCCCTTAACACCGGAAAAGCACCCCCTAAATGGTTAACTTGTGTGACTTTTTTTCAATTATCTTGTAAACGGTGCATTGACTGAAAAATATTTTGTTTAGTAAAAGTGACGGAAGCAAATTTTTGGACAAACAACATTCTACACATTTTCCGCAAAAGCTCTAGTTCGCGCAGTAAATAGGGCGGCATTAGGGGTGGATTCTGGAGCGCAGCGCACAATTCGTTTCTCGCGCTCTTGTTTCATTCTTGTTTCATCGATAACTAGAAAACGGATAGTTGTATCTAACTTCTAATGGTCCTGCCATCCTAGGTTCGGATCCTGATCAGGTTAGTATACGGCCTGATCGCCAGGATTCACGTGCGTCAGTTTTATCTCGGCGCTAGATTTAAATATTAAACATAATGTGTTCGGTCACCAGATAGTTTCACGTTCCCTAACAAAGATTGTACTGGATTTGATTTAAATATAAGATAACATAAATTAAATATCAGAAATTGAATATTGCACACTTTGGTTGGTTTTGAAATAAATGGTATGGTGCACCCAACATACTTTCTCTAATTTTTATCTTAAATTAGACATTTACTAAAAACTCATAACATTTTTGAATATAAATAATAGGTGTATAATTGGTGTAGAAACTTCACACCAAAAATAATATTTTATTATTATTATTTAGCACCGCGTCTTACTACCCGTTCGGGTTATACGCTTAAGTACTAATTATACTAATGGATTAGGAATTGGGAAGGTTGAATTAAAGGAAGTGAACCCGCATTTGCGTGAAGGGAGAGTGGAAAACCATTTAGGAAAAAACCACCCCCAGTTCACCCGAGTGAGATTCGAACCTCGATCTCCCCGTCCTCAGCAGTCGGGCCAAAAATAATAAAATACATAATATACACTGTTACTTACTTACTTTATGACACTAGGAAATAGGAATACGGACATAGAAAAAAAAGAAGAAAAGATGATCATCTATATCTACCAAAGAGCATAGGAGTCAAATTCATTTTTAAAGACCTGAATTAAAAAGTATATAGTAATATTATTTGCTTATAGCTCAGAAACTATTGGTTTTATAAAAAATAAATTTCAAATAAAAGATTTTTATCTTTAATATTGGTACAACTTTACATTGATAAGTTATTTTGTATCTCCAATTGTTGCGGAGAAATTATGAAAATTGTAAAATTCCTTCATGCCAAGTACCCTCAAAGTAATTTTAATAAGAAAATGATAGTTGCCATGATAAACAGTGTCCCAATATAAAATTTAATCAAAAGCGTTAGAGTGAATATTGAGAAAATCGATTTTTTTCTCTTTTTTTTTCCCTTCAATAAACTACCGCACCATTAATTTTAGGGGTGGATGTTTAATTTAAAAAAAAAAAGACTTGGGGGGACTTCCCCAGATAACAAGTTTGAGCCCAATCGGTAAGATAGTTTCGGATCTAACTCGAGGTACAGACAGATAGACAGACAAACTGAATTGCGAAAACTACTTTTTTAATTTTAGGGGATCATGAAACGTCAAAATTTATCAACATCTCAAGTTACATTTTTTGACAATAACAATACTTTCTCTCCAAGGTGTCGTCGAGATAAAGTAAAAATAAATTCAAATAGTGGAAGATGAGTTGGAGTGCCGAGACGACTGAATTGTATCCATTCTGAATGGTAGCCATTCAGACATTTCTTAAACAAGCACCACAAATAGAAAGTCTGATATTTATCCATTATCATAATACCCACAAAATCCTGAATTGTATCCATTCTGAATGGTAGCCATTCAGACAGTTTTCAAATAAATGACTTTAACAAATAGCCTGATTTGTATCCAATGTAATTATTTGCATTATATCCACAAAATCCCGAATTGTATCTATTCTGAATGGTAGCCATTCAGACATTAGAATACTTCAGAGGAAGATCCTCATGAGACTTTCTGGGGCATACAAAATTGTACCAAAGAATGCGTTGTGCATCACCCTGGGTGTCTGGCCCCTAGATTTAGAGGTGCGAAAGAGGGCCGCTGTATATTGGCTCAAGAAAGGTGAATTAGACAGAGATGCCAAATTTACAGCAAATGGTGTAAGTAGCATGGAAGTCATAAAATACATTCTCCTGGAGGAGTAGCAAGCAGACTGTGAAGAGAGTAACAGTGGCAGAAAAGCTTTCCAGTTATTCCAGAACGTACAAGAAGGACTAAGTATTAGGCATTTTCAACCTTCTCAGAGGATTTTTCACTATATTACAAGACATGGCTCATATCAAGCGTCCCTCTTCAGGAAGAACTTGAGTGAGACTGACTTATGCTGTTGCGGAGAGAAAGCGCCCCTTAGAATGTATATTTACAGAAAGCGGGAGAACGGAGCTATTATTGCTTATATAAGCAAACGCCATTTACACAATACTGAGAATGTGGACTGGTGGAGCTACCTCTGCAAGATAGCAAAAAGGGTATCGAAGGCATAAAGGGACAAACATATGGACGAACTAAAAGAAAGAAGAAGGAGACTAGGACAGTACAGAGACATGGGGCAAAACGGACAGGAAGAAATTACGGAGGAGGAAGTGACGAGGGAGGACGATGAAGAATTAGAAATAACATCAGACTCAAACGAGACATAACCAAACTATTGTAGCAAATAAAGTCAGAAGATAAGATTAATAGGGAGGATGGACAAGATCTTAATAAACTTTGAACACATCTAATGCTTTAGCTGAGGGAAGACGGCTCAGGGATACCAGGGGTCATAATCGCTGAGGAATCCAGAAGTGTCTGGACTACAGGATAGAGGGGTAGGAAGATAAAGAGGAAAATAAAAGAGACGTCAGAGATTGGTCCTAGCTCAAATAGTATAAATCACTTGGAATCAAGCGTGGTGCTAGGCTGGAGCCATCGAGCACTCCAAGAATGTCGACTGGTCATGGGGGGAAGTGACCAGAGAAGAAAAGGAAATGTGACTCCTAACAAGGAAAAGTTTCAGGTAATTCAAGGACATTTATAATTCACAGTTCGATAAAAGAAAATTAGTGGTTTTGATACATAGTAAACAGAGCTACCAACTCCGATAGGTGGCGGCTAGGGGTATGCCCACCTCCACTTGATGCCCTAAGGGCTCTGAAAACATGGTCCCAGGTGGCAACTGGGAGATGAAGTGGGGGAGGATACCGGGCAATTAAAATACCCGGGGTGGGCCAACTGGCACACGTTGAGGCAAACTGATAATTTAGGGAATAATAGAACAATAAGTTAAGTAGTAGATGTGGGTTTAAATTCCAGATAGTTTATATGCTAAAATTCTGGAACTAAATATATAGATTGAGGATTTTAAAAGGAATAAAGAAAAAAGGTCCTGATTTATAGTAGAATAAGATGTCAGGACAAATGTATAAGGAAGTTGAAAATAAAAAAATCTCCAGATTGTAGGATGATACGTGAGAATGATGATGGTGAAAAGCAAAGGGGACCTACAGTTTTACGCAGGTTCCAATCCACGGTGGGGGCCTGGCATTCCCTACATTCATAAAGCGTGAAAGCACACCCATTTGTCATAGGTGATGGAAGGGTTTGGTAGTAAGATAAATCTGTGGTGGGACCAGGATTTAAATCCCGCACCCCTAGCACAAAAGTCTGACACCTTAGCCCTAGACCACCAGGTCCTCCCATAAAGGGAATAAATGTATTTAGAAAGAAAATATAGTACTTATTCATCATGTAATGCTGTTATTTCCGAACCATTCTGCAATAAACATAGATAGCTGACAGCGACACTATCGCCCTGTGTACTTGATAGCTCCACCATCACTTTGCTTACACACTCACCCATGTCTTGACGTTCTCTCCCAATTTGCAGTAAATATAAAGAACTGACAGCGCCACCACGGCCGTGTTTATAAACTTGAAGGTATTGAAAAACGTCTTCTCTTTTGTCTGAAACCACACATATAATTAGGAGGTTAAATAAGACGAGAACATGTAATACTGCCATCCTACAAGTATTCTAGTTAATCACATTAGGTTATTTCGTGATCTAGTAATTTCTTCACTTATGATGTTCTGCACATACAACAAACCTTTTACTTGACTTTGACCATAGTAAAATGAATGAACACTTCAAATAGATTAATATAATCATAAAACATATTCTAATCTACTTTTAAAATGTATTAGTGGTAATATTTGTTTGGATTTAACTAACGTGTGTTCAATTATGCCTGTAGCCACTTATATTTTAAAAGTGTCTTCCTTTCAGGGGTTTTGCTATGTCAATAAAACTGCTGTGTAGCTAGCTATTCTCAAGTTATAAGCTGAATAAAATAACACATTTACTAATTATCGTGGACTGATTGTATTTAACTGGCTGACTCAGACCTTCAAAACAAGGAGAGAGTACGTCTCTCTCTGGTAACGTGGCCTAAGTGTTACAAGGCACTCACAATATTACTATCATTACTAAATATTATTTGATTCATCAATTTGAGGCAACATGTATAAAGAGTTAAAGTTTAAAAAATAATATAATTCATATAAATATGGCTCTTCAAATAACATGAAGGTTTTATCAACGTCTATCACTATATGCATGACTTTATTCAGGCAACCATAATACACAAGCTAAATTTTCAAACATCACTAAATATTTTGAAATATAATGTAAAGGATGTTAGAATTTTCCCCAAAATGTACGGTTGGGATACATTTCCGGACTTATTTTTTAATTGAAACTGATGCACTAATATTTTTTTCTTCAATATGTTGATTAAAAACTGATTTCTTTATAGCTTATGAGTAATATCCATATCAGGGCTGCCAAAGGTTTCGTACAAAATCAAATATAAATCACTGGATTATACGAGTGTGTACCGACAGTACATTAGTCCAATTTAAACTTATTTACTTTCCCTTAACTCGAGAGTAACTATTTAAATAAACTCTGAATTAACGCAATTTAACTAAACCTTACTTCAGTTGAGATTCTTTTAACCCCAACTTTTTCCTAAGGTTAATGATTAATAGCCAGTATTGGCAATTGAATATACAAATCATTATAATAAGACACGAATAAAAGTTTGACATTGTAATTTATTTTACTATTACCAAAATATTTTTAAAATTCATTGACTATTCATAATTTTTGCCTAAAAATTCATTGTATAAATCTGGTAAAATAATTTCGTAAAAAAACGCATAGGTTGGAAAAGGGGCAATGGTGCCAGTATTATCTTATCTGTTTTGTTAATGATGGATCGGGGCTTTAACCCCGACTGAATCTACTGATGTATTTTATCCAAACGATTTTGCTTATCACTTATCGCAAATGTGGGTACATTTATTATACATTCTATCTTCCTCATCCAATTAGTGAAAATATACGTACAGCCCAAAGGGTAATAATAAGTAGTGCACAAAAAGATAAAACTCAGTAAATCCGAACTAGGGGCTGGATTTTGATGTCATGTAATTTTATTTTGGTTACACTACAAACGATTTTCATGTGTACGTAAATTCCTTTCATTACTTAGTCTTCTTGGATTTTTAGGCAATTTTTCTTATTTTTAGTCATTGTTTGGTTATTTTCGGCATTGAATGTATGCCTTAAAATTAAAGTTACTGATGGATGAATTCAAATTAACTTTGCACCCTATTTACTTGCGTAGATGGATGATCCACCATCTTAATTAACCACTAGGCGTACTATCAAGCTTAAAAGGTGGTGTTGGGAGGGGTGGCTATTGCTTCTGGAGCAGAAATGTATAGATCAAGATTAAATTTTATCGTAATGCAAGTTAGTTGCTAAAAGTTTTTTCATTAGATACAGATATACTTTAGTTTGCACTCGTTAAGTGTGCGTTTGATCTTTTTTTGTCTTCATTCAATTTTTTTTCCACTTTTTGTAAATGTTAGGTTTTTTTAGAATGATTACTATAATTATATTTGTCACATTTTGACCCTTTTTAGGTCATCAAAATTCTGTCCCTGTTCACACCCATTTGATTACCGAAAATATGGACAAACTTACCACAGATTCGAACAATTGAAGGCAAATCATCAGAGTCAATTCCCCGAATTCAATGACCATCGGAGATCCAATGATGCTCCCAACTTCTTTGGCGAAGCTAAAAAAAAAAACTCGTATGAAAAAACTAATTTTCAAGTTTGTTCAGTGATATGTTATGTCTCAAATGATTGATCGGGGCTCATGTAACCTTAACAGGTAGTAAGACATGGTGCAAAAAACGTACTTATATAATGTGAACAAATTCAGAGTTAAAGAAACAAATCTTTACAATATTGGTAGATTTTGCCTTTTTAACCTTGCTTTCTTATATTCATATTTTGAATCAGGATTCTAGTTTAGTTGGTAAAATGAATATTTGTATTCGGAATCTAGTAAAACCTCTCTATAGTCCACAAAAACAATCCACACTGTACTATTCTTTCGTTTGGTAAATAAACATACCGTAAAATGTTTCTTTAATAAAGGAAAGATCGACGATGTAAAACCCTTACTATATTCATTTTTAATAAACTAGCTGATATTATTCAAGGCATGCAGGCAGTGCCGGATTTAAGGGGTACGATCGTGGCATTCATCCCCTGCCCTCTCAAACAAGACCCCCACAAGCCCCTATAAGAAAGAAAAACTTAACTTTAATTTCCTATTGTAGAGTCCTTCTTGTTTTGTGCCTTCAATAATGTTCTTCCTACAAGAATTATTTAGGTAAAAACAAATTGAGGTATGAGCAGTCAAAATTGAAAATAAATATCTCAATTGAAGGATTTACTAGGAGAGTCACCATTGATTATTATTCAACTATCAAACAGTTGCTTGATTTTAACTTTTCCTCAGACACGCTATACTGTAATTTACATGGGTGTATGGGGGCCCTCACACTGTATGTCACCCTGAGGCCTCCACATAGGCTATGTAAGCCTGATACTGCACGCATAATAAGTACAATAAAGTAGTATTCATCCTCTCAGGACTGTATGCCGACCGTGTGTAATGTTATTGATTTGCCCCTAAAGAATATGTGAGAGCATTGACAATAATATCGTCCTAATTGTATAAACATATCTTATTTCATTTAAATTATAATCTATTACATGGCGCTTAAAGCACTTTTTCTTCCAAGAAGGTACACGCTACTGTAAGTGACGTC
>CABFVZ010002370.1:96378-122828 GCA_902151445.1 Timema monikensis | reverse complement strand
TATTATTATTTAAAATCAAAGGTTGGGAATAGTCCTATATGTTATTCCAGGACATACTCTACCAACGTACAAAGTTTCATTCGAATCCATTAAGCAGTTTTGGCGTGATTGAGTAACAAACATCCAAACACACAAACTTTCGCATTTATAATATTAGTAAGATTACCTATATTTTGATTACCGGTTCTTTCAAGTTGAATTAAAAGTTCACAGATTGAGTTTATCTCTAAAAAAATTCGTGTGTGTGTGTATAAAGCACACAACAAATTATCTCTAAGGGGTTAATTAGTATTTCCTGAATATATTTACAAGCCCAGTTGGTATAGCTTGCTCTTTGAATTTATACATCCTTCGATCATTTAGTCATCAGTCTAGTGAATAAAACTAATGGTTTTTAATAAACAGCAAATGATATCTCTTCACCAGGATTGATAATGTTTCTCAACTTTTGTAAGTATTTATCTGACATTCACTAAACGTCCCATTTTTTTTTCTTTCCCTCCCCTCCGCCAAAACTAGAATAACCTCGCTAGTCGGTCTTCTCACGGAGGAGATATTATTATCCAATAAATAACCCGCTTTGGTGGTCGAGTGGTTTAATGGCGGAGTGGAAAACTTTGTCTCCAATCACCACAGTTAATTGTCGGTGTGTATTGTTAAATATTTTAGCTATCCAATAACTGTTAGCTGGCAATATGTGTTGTTAAATATAGTAGGCACCCAATAACTGTTCACTGTCAGTATGCGCTGTTTATGGATCGAACCCTGTTTGGGATGAAAGTTTCAAACATAAAATGTCATCCGGGCCGAAAGTTATTGAAAGACCAGTAAGTTAGTGGGAGGTCTGGTGAACGTGTGTGAAGGGCATTCTCTTGCGTCACACACTCTCGTCCACATATAGGCCCACAATTCCACATTGCCGTTTAAGGCTTCTGTTGTGTTGCGTAGCCACCGGTTGACATCGTCAGTGTCGCAATTATTGCTCTATTGGACCAACATTGAGTTCTCTCGCTCGCTAGCTACTCAATTACTCGTTGTACACAAATACTTGCAACCAACAAAGACTAGAGGATATTTTATTTAACTAGCCGATAATATTTTATGGTTTGAAAAAACGAGGTAAACATTAAAGGTCATCATTTGAACAAATTACTTACTCTATGGCATTAGGAACTCGCAAATCCATTATCACATTCACAAAATTACATCTACGATTCCAATCTTGAGCTAGTTCTATCCAGTCCCCCTCATTACACCATATCACTTATCTTGAGCTAGTTCTATCCAGTCCCCCTAATTACACCCTATCCTTATCTTGAGATAGTTCTAGCCAGTCCCCCTCATTACACCCTATCCTTATCTTGAGCTAGTTCTATCCAGTCCCCCTAATTACACCCTATCCTTATCTTGAGATAGTTCTAGCCAGTCCCCCTCATTACACCCTATCCTTATCTTGAGCTAGTTCTATCCAGTCCTCCTAATTACACCCTATCCTTATCTTGAGCTAGTTCTAGCCAGTCCCCCTCATTACACCTTATCCTCTATCTAGAACTAGTTATATTCAGTCCGCCTCATGACACCCTATCTTGAGCTAACTCTACCCAATCCCCCTAATTACACCCTATCCCGTATATTGAGTTAATTCTATCCAGTCCCCCTCATTTACACCCTATCTCTTATATTGAGTTAGTTCTATCCAGTCCCCCTCATTACACCCTATCTCTTATATTGAGTTAGTTCTATCCAGTCCCCTTCATTTCACCCTATCTCTTATCTTGAGCTAGTTCTATCCAATCCCCTTCATTACACCCTATCTCTTTCAGGTCCATTCTAATATTATCCTTCCAACTGCGTCTAGGTCTTCTCAATGTTATCTTCCCATTGGGTTTGCCAGTCAATATCTTGAATAAGGTTCTAGATTCTTCCATTCGTGCTGCATGTATTACCCACCGTAATATAGGAGACTTTAATTTCCTAACAAAGTATTGTGATGAGTACAGGGTATGTAACTCATCAACATGTAACCTCCTCCACTACCCAGTAGCTTCATCCAATTTTGTGAAAATTAGTTTCATCAAACGCACGCAAAGAACACAACATTAATAAATAAATTAGCGAAATAACAAATAAATAAATAGCGCAACATGAATAAATTACCTAGTTTTCGGCAAGTGAACGCATCCAATGAATGCATCTACAGTAATAAATGCCAAGTTTGGAAAAAGCTTTTAGTATACTGATTAGTTTTATTATAACTAAAAGTTATAAAGTATGATCTTGCCAAAGAAAGTGAACATTTGTGTTTATTATGAGTAGTAAAGTGAATTGTCTAGGGGATAGTTTATGTTTTGAAAACTCTTCTTAACCTCAAACTTAAATTATATTATATCATGCTACTACTGTCAGAGATTTATGTCAATAGTGGGCCTAAGCAAAAACATAAACACTAAAACATTATATTTAAGGAAGTGAGGTTGTACTGCTAAAGATAATCATTCACAGAGATTGTGATATTTTCAATAAGTTCAACACGCCGTCATTATTTCTGCTCGTTCCAAACTTGCGGAGCAAGAATAACCGCGGTGAAGGGTGTTTTTTGTTACTCTAAATATAAATGAATAGGTAATACACATTAGGCCTACATAAGAGTCTAATAGTTTTAAAGATGTTCAAAAATGTAACGTAACTTTAAATCTAGCAATAGCTTGGAAATAAAAATTACATAAAAAGCTTTTTTTACTCCCCTAGAAAAATACAAACATATAAAAGTGAGTAGCTTTATACATTGTGAACCAGCAGCTAACAGCTTCGGTGGCCGCGTGATCTAACGTGCCACTATTTCAGTAGACTAGACTGTCGATGACAGGGAGATCGAGGTTTGACTCTCGGTCGGGTGTACTAAGGAGGGTTTCTCCAAAATTGTTTTCTGCTCTCCCTCTACACAAATTGGGATACACTTTTTCTTAACAAAACTTTTATCATCTCTAAAACCATTAGCGTAATTAGTACATAAACGTATAAACAGAACGGGTAGTAAGTAAGGTGCTGTGCTAAAAAAAAACTGGCAAATATATGATCTTTTGTGACAAAAATAAATATGAGTGTGAGCTCCATACAATGTGAACCAGCAACAATCTTTGAGCTATATACAATGTGAATTAATTTCTAAGACACGTCTATCAAAGGTTCTGTTCTCTACTAAGACCTCACTAGGCTGTATAAAGAATTGAAAAACCACATGAAAGATTACATGTAAGATATTCCCTGGATGTTTCTGTCAACTGCAATCAAGTATAAAGCTAGTATTGCGGCTTCTGCTCAGCCACCGTAGTGGGTTCGACTCGCAGTGAGCAATTATCCTAGTTTGTGTTTAAATCTATTGTCGCTCCTTTTCTTTCTGCCAGTCCCAATTTGGAAAGATAATAACCAACTCCCAATTGACAAAGAGAATGTGAATGGTCTTTAGGACTTATTTGAGCTTGTAATATGTATTTTCCTGGAAACGGGGTCACGAATTATAGAACTTATTATTCAACAATGAGTTAACTATAAACCAAAACATTCAATTATGCACTCACCTCTCCCAGTGGCCGCATGGTTCAAGGCTTCACTCTGGTGTTAGACTAGACTATTTATGCCAGGGAGATCAAAGTTTGAATCCCAACCGGGTGTAATAAGAAGGTTTCAGAAATGGTTTTCCACTACTCAACGCAAATTCGGGTACAATTCCTCTAATTGCAACTTCCTCACCCCTAAATCAGTAGCGTAACTAATACATATGTATGTAACCTGAAGAAATAGCAAGACGCGGTGCTAAAACAAATATAGGCCTATATACTCCATAAGCTGTAACTTATTAACAGAAATATCGGGCAAGTGTGTTAAATTTAAAACTTTAAACCTCCCCTATTACTTCCCGCCGTTATGACCTAGCCTTTTGAATCGTCCTAGCCTGCCGACTGCAGTCAGTTTATTTTCTCCTGGGGTTGAGACATTCCTATTGGCAGCTCCATTTGCTATGTACAGGAATAAACGATGACCGCGCTCAATTAACTATATTCACA
Organism: Timema monikensis; assembly: GCA_902151445.1. Taxonomy (NCBI): domain Eukaryota; kingdom Metazoa; phylum Arthropoda; class Insecta; order Phasmatodea; family Timematidae; genus Timema; species Timema monikensis. The sequence continues at coordinate 118,764 of CABFVZ010002370.1, read as the reverse complement.
CACGACACTTGCTTTGATACTGCAATCGACGTCTTCGTGTGAGATGAGAGACATTCATCTTTACTGGCGCTCAGTCAAATAGATTATCTTCCTGTACACATGAATTATTCTAGGACTTTTCCTTAATTAATTCTAGAACAAACTTAAACACTAGGCTTAAGGAATTTAAATTACCACTTGATGAAAAGTATCAAACTTAATTTATCAGTAGCATATTTTATTTATGCATTATTATTATTATTATTATTATTATTAGCACCGCGTCTTACTACCCGTTCGGGTTATACGCTTTAAGTTCTAATTACGCTAATGGGTTAGGAATTGGGAAGATTGAATTAGAGGAAGTGAACCCGCATTTGCGTGGCGGGAGAGTGAAAAACCATTTAGGAAAAACCGCCCCCAGTTCACCCAACCGAGATTCTAACCTCGATCTCCCCGTCCTCGGCAGTCGAGCTCAACACGACTAGCGCGTTAGCCAACTACGGCACCGAGGCAGGTATTTATGCCTAATTGTTGTAAGTTTCTAACCCCTTCCGGTTTGTGTCTACTTTTAGCAACATTTGGTAGAGCAGGAGATTTTGGGCCATCACACCACTGATGAAGTGAGTCTATGTGCAGGCGATGAAAATATTAAGGTTGAAGTTAAGGGGACGCGAGAAAAAGCAAGTGTTTTTTTCAGTTTTTATGGCAAAACTTCTTTTATTTGCCAAAATAAATAAAATATTGTTCCATTACAAACATAGAGTTTAGATCTCTTCCCATACTGATATCAATAGTTCCTGAATATCCATCATGAGCATGGTGGCATTATCTAACAAACTTATTAAATTAAGATAAAAGGTTGTCATTAAATTCCAGAACACCCTTGTCAGATATTCAATAAATACTGAGGTCACCATGTGAAGAAATTTAAATTATATGTTTTTACTGAAGCAATATTTTATTTATTTAAACAAAAACAAGTTTTTTCATAAAAATTGCAAAAACACGACCTTTTCTCGCGTCACCTTCCATCTCACCTTAACTTCAATAATAGAAATCATAGGTCTGCGGGCCGCATAAACTCATGAATAGGGTCACAAGTTTGACATGCCTGTCTTAGACCAAACCGGCTGAATGGATATATTATGGCAGTGTTTATACAAAAAATAAAGATTTTTGTCTAAAAAATTAAATATTGCTTCAATAGCACTGGTTTAATTTTCTACATTTAGTAGTATACGATCGCTGAGAACACAGATCGAGAACGATAATTTAGAGGTTACTGCGAACAACAAATCATTCGACAAAGTTAATGAGTTTAAATATTTAGGAAAAATTGCAACTAGCAATAACGATATTAGATTGGAAGTTAGGAAAATAATACAGTTTGTAAATGCATGCTATTACTCGGTTAGTAAGTTGTTGACATCTCGCCTGCTGCCCAGGAAGGTAAAACTCAGAATATACAAAACAATTTCACTAGATGTTCTCTATGGGTGTGAAACGTGGTCTCTTATCTTACATGACGAAAATAAATTAATAGTGATGGCACCCGCCTAGGTGGCGTAGTTGGCTGAACTGGGGGTGGTTTTTCATGAATGGTCTTCCACTCTTCCTTCACGCAGATACGGGTTCACTTCCTATAAATTCAACCTTCCCAATTACTAATCCATTAGCGTAATTAGTACTTAAGCGTATAACCCGAACGGGTAGTAAGATGCGGTGATAAATAAATAAATAAAATGGTGATGGAAAACAAGGTGCTTAAGAATATATTTGATCCAAAAATGTATGAAGCTACTAGGGAGTGGAGGAGGTTACATAATTATGAGCTGCATATCCTGCAATAATCACAATACATTGTTAGGATTATCAAGTCTTGTAGATTACGGTGGGCAGGTCATGCAGCGTTATGGGATAATCTAAAACCTTTCTCGGGGTACTGACTGGCAAGCCCAATGGGAAGAGACCATTTGGAAGACCTAGACACAGATGGGAGGATAACATTAAAATGGACCTGAAAGAGATATGGTGTAATAAGATGGACTGGCTATAACTATAATAATAACTATACTAATTATACATATTGAGATAAATCCTAAAAGGACTGTCCCGGCTTCAATCACATGTGGGCACATCCATATTTTGTAAGTAAAATTTCTACTGTTATATTAGCTTTGGTCAAACACCACACATTGGGGTGAATTCAAGATGTTCGTTGATCAAATCACAACTTTAACCAACAAATAGATGATATATTTTACATAAATGGTTCATTTAATAGACATTAATAATGCTCGATAAACTTTTATATTACTCTATCATCTAATCTTGTTTATTTACTCTTGTTTAAATAGACAAATATTAGTTTCTGTCAACGTGGGTCAAAGTGGAAACTTTTAGATAAACTACACATCCAATTTGTTGTTTATATATCGTCATATCTTTTTTTTCATTCAGAGCTACATTAAAATTTCTAAGAGTGATCTGAATGGTATTGTGTGATATATTCACTCATTATGTATTCTGTAGCTTATAGGACCTATACAATCATTTATTATCATTATTAATCTTCAGAATCTATGCGGTACTTGCTTTTTTTCTAAATTCTTCTAACCCTCAGTATGTTTTTTCAAATATAATATTTCTAAATAGAATAAAATTGAGAATTATATATATACGTAAATTCACTTAACCATCCATACATTTAATATTTTATTTCACCCGCTTCGGTGGCCGCATGGTCTAAGGCGCTACTCTCGCAGTAGATTATACTGTCGATGACGGGGCGATCAGGGTTTGAATCTTGGTTGGGTGTATTGAGGGTGGTTTTTCCAAAATGGTTTTACACTCTCTCTCCACGCAAATGTTGGTTAACTTCCTATTAAAATAACTTTACTCTACCCTATAACCATTAGCGTAATTAGTATATTACATAAGCACGTAAGCCAAACGAGTAGTGAGACGCAGTGCTTAAAAATATACATACATATATATATTTATATACATATATATTAAGTAGAATTTACCTTAAGTCTAAATTCTCAAAATTAACATTGAATATAGTTTTCGTTCACAAGTTAAATCTTTAAAATCATCAAACTAGAGATTTGTGTGTCGTTTCTAAATTAATACTATCCTACTTTAATATTTAGCTTAAATTGTATTGACTTATAATGTATTTGAAAGTAAAATTTTCATATTAAGACAATAGCCTATTATAACTGTCCACTGGGTCGGCAAAATAAACCCTAACGATCAAAATATTTAATTTTACTATAAATGCATTGCTATTAAATATGAGTTTACTGAGTTCGGCTTGAACTTTGGACTATTTTCTGTGAATTCACCTCGATATGAAGTGTACTATTTATACTAATATTAAGGTAAATCATGTATTTTAAAATCTAGAATATAATATAACATTGTGGTTATTTGGGATTAAAATAAATACCTTTAACTTAGATTTCTAGGAATAATATATTTAATCATCATAAACTTGTATATGTGTAAAATAATTTTATTTTTAGTTGAAAATTATATTATTTTAAATATTATAGAAGTATAGATTGAAAAAAAGCTGTTATCTTGTATATAATTTCTAAATCATCCTACACTAAGAGATTTCAGGATATTTAATTTATTTTTAAACATTTGATACATTTTTATATCTCTAGATAGATTTGGTTGTTCGGAGCCTGGACTCAACTCAGTTCATCATTTAAAATCTGGAACCGGTCTTAGAAAATTGGCTCTTAGTTCGTGTAGTTACATGTTGGAAAAAAAATATATAAATAGAAGCTTACATCCATTTTGACATAAACATATTTTCTAACTTTCAATTAATAAACGCTTGGCCCCAATTAGGTTTACCAGATGTTTAGTTTCGTAACTATCCATATGAACTCACCACCAGAGGGCTATTTTCGAAATTTATTGTCATAACTAAAATAAGGATAACTGACTTTGCATAATTGTTTGGAATAGTGCTAGTTGCAAATAAAAAGGCTATATAATGAAAAAACAAAAAAGGGTTTCAATTTAAAGATAATACAAATAATTTAATTTTGAATCAAATACTTATTCTTGATAGTAACTTATCAATCTTCTCACTCTAAAGACTGGTATGATAAATTTCAACATTAATTTCTAACATTGTAACAATGTAGTCTAGTAATACGAGGTTTCTGTTTCTGTTTTATAATTAGTCTCAAATTATATATCCAATCAAAATAAACGTTCAAACTAAGCACTTCAACTGAAGCGCGCCCTTAAGGCAATAAGAAAAATATGAATACCAAACTGGTTTAGATTAGGTTTGTGTGACCAGGGGGCATTCGATATATAGAACCAAAATTATAAAGTTGGTGTTAGAAATGATCACATTCAGGGCTGTAGTATGAGTGACAATGAAGTGACATTAAGTGATATTGTATAAATGGCAACGATGTGACATTCAGTGTTGTACTATGAGTGACAACGAGGTGACGTTCAGGACTGTAGTATGAGTGACAATGAAGTGACATTCAGGGATATACTATAAGTGGCAACAATGTGACATTCAGGGATCTATTATGAATGATAACGAAGTAACATTCAGTGCTATACTATTAGTAGCAACGAGGTAACATTAAGATATGTGCTGTGAGTGACGAGGTAACATTAAGAAATGGTCTATGAGTGACAATGATGTAGTAAAATGACAAAAGAGATGAAATGGAAGGGTTCTTGTGCCAGTACCTAGCTACCTTATACTCCAGAAACATAAGTTTATACATTACAAGTTACAGGTAGTATTAATTTTCTTTTCTTTGATGTTTTGACACTTGTGGATACTGCAAGAATCATTAGGAATAAACCTTTTATTAAAAACTTTTATTTTGTACATCACATCTTGCTACTCGTTTTGGCTATTAGTATCTTTAAAATGATTAAGCAAAAATAACAAAAGAAAGGTGAAGATGGAATAAGATGGAGGGACGCTGTAAAGGAAAACATCTAGAAGAGGGGTGACTGGAGGGCCATAAATGATGAAGAAATGTATCTAGATAGAAATAAATGGAAGACTCGCCAATTTTACTCTTATCACTGGAACAATAAACTGATAATGAGGATGATGAAGAAAGGTAGAATTTTGGTAAGATTTAGTCGTTTTGTATGGGGAGAGAGAGGTAGATATATATATAGATTAAGAAATTATGTATCACTCTAACATCGTACTTCCCACGTGCTTATAGCCTTCAGATCTACAGGCTGGATGGTTGATCACACCTCGTACTTCCCACGTGCTTATAGCCTTCAGATCTACAGGCTGGATGGTTGATCACACCTCGTACTTTCCACGTGCTTATAGCCTTCAGATCTACAGGCTGGATGGTTGATCACACCTCGTACTTCAATCCGTCAGATCTATATAAGTTTATTGAGGCCAATATATTTTATTTCATGTCTCCCAAGTTCATACATAATATTAATGTACATGTTTGTGCATAGCTCGATAGCATTTACTAATCTCACAATCTTAATGCTACAAGAATCATATTCATTTTCAAACGATAGACTAAAAAAGCGTTCTTCGTGATGACCTTTAGAATAATTAACATTCGTAGCAATGGGCTGCTAATGCTGTATTTTTATGTTTTTGACACTTAATTAGCTAATTTGTTCGAGTCTAATGGAACTGTGTTTGAACATAGGCTAAATGGACAGGATTATCGTAACGTTAGTTAAACTCATCTCAACAATTAAATCTCACCATTATGAAACTCAAAACGAAAGGAGAACGATTGGCCAAACAATTTAAATATAAAACCAATCCTTTGCGCGCGCGATTTTGTAGCTATTTTTCCTTCCATTCTTACAACCCATCGGTGCTATCTTTATTCAGTGATGAACAAGGTACAGTTTAGAGGAAATGCACTGACATTTGCTTGAAGAGAACGTGGGAAACTATTTAAAAAAATCATCAGGATATCCAATCGGGAACCGAACCTAAATCTCCCTGTTTTGGGCATACCAGATGAGATTGACGTTTATTCCGTTTCCTCACCTATATGAGTAGTATCATAGTCGATTTAAAATGAGCACGATGTGGGTAGTACCAGGTTAATTTTTTGTATTTCCTAGAATTGTTGAAACTGTTGCTTTCTCTTACATAGTGATGGATTAGCGGCTAGAGAACTAGATGTTATATAGTTAGGTTAGTCGGTAGGCCTTGTGACTATATAAGCAGTTATTGGTTCCATGATTTAGGCAGAAGTCCATATAATACAGCATATGAGTGAAATATTTGGAAGAATTGTAATATTGATGACAGAATCATGAAATATGGGGCAAATATACTATATATAGAAAGGTTTTATTTTGGCTATGAGGCTATCCCAGCTTTTCCTCCTAACAGCGATAGGTGTATATTAAAAATGGCGGCCTCGGAAAATTGCTTTTCTGCTCCTTCGTGTGCTATTTGATGCAATTACTTCCATATTAAATGTGAATTTGCGTAAATTTATGTTATAAATATGTGCACAAAACACTAATTCATAAAAATGCATTAACAAGGGTGCTAAAATAGTTGTGTAATATATTTTTTATTCAGAGTTAATGTTTTTTTTTAAATGAGAATTGAAGACGAAAACATTAAAATACAAGACAAACTCCTGCTTGCTAAACTATGTGCAGGCGATCTTATCGCACATGGTGCCATGGACAGTATTCGTTGCCTCGTATCATTATAATGTGACAGAGCAAGTGACAACAAAACTAAGATGGTCAAGTTAACTGAGCACATCTCGTAGGCCTACTTATATTATAAATCGAATAAATTCGAACATATAATGTAATTTGAAATTTCACCCATACTTAAACTTGTTGATTTGTACAATCTGTACAGCCTGAGGATAAAATAACTTGGCAGAGATTTTCCAAGACGCATACATTCAACGAAACTTAAAAAACAAGATAGTTGCATACTTTCCTGACAAGGAACTACATGAACAAGGCCTAGATGTGATGCTTGTATTTAATAATAAAATGGGGTGTCCACTGAGCAAAGCAGGCAAATAAGATGCAGGTATTGACGTCCATTTTGCTAAAGCAGCAAATATAGTGAGAATATACATGTTTAAAATAAAAAATGACTTCAACGGATAATTTTGAAACAAGGTGTCAAGAAGACTTTGAACCAGCTTATAACTGGTTGTTTTGGTTACGAACGTCTCAACCTTTAAAGCAGAGTCAAGCTCTTCAAGAATGCCACAACCAATATTCACTGTTAAACAGTTACTAATGTACAGCAGTTTGGTAAGACGTCAGGAATTGTCTGAAAGAGATTTCAGGCGCAATCGAGATTTAAAAAAAACTAATTGTCTATATAGACAAGTATTTTAAACCATACAAGAACTCACAAGCATGAAGTTGTTAAACTATGTACAAGCTCGGGTTAGCATATCATACAACTGTGTGCTAGATATATGATCATAACTTGTAAATGAAATATGTCATCACTATCACATGTAAACTAATGTCATTCCCTTAATTTAAGGGCTCTTTATGACTCGTGTCTTGGACAACATAAATCATAATCCAAGATCTACTATAACTCATGTCATGACCCTTTGCATGGTACAGGAATACCAATATTTTAAAATTCAGATGATTTTAAGGAGACTGATCGGATAGTGACTAAAAATCTATGTGGCGAGAACATGACTAAACATCTTGAGAGATATACCAGGGTCAGCTCCTGTTCCTGGTTGTCCTCTGCCATGAGTAGAATATAACTTTGTTAATTACCAAGCTATGCCACTAGCTATGGTAAAATAATCACCTAGGCAGGATACAACACAAGTCAACGAGGAAAAACTTAGTGATTTAACACTTTCATTCCTGCTACCTATATTTCCAGACCATGCTATATAAGTGTCCATGATTCGCTTTTCACTGTATATTGCGAATACAAAAGTTTAAAGGCTCAATCCTGGTTGAGTACAATCATTACGTTTGACCAGACACACTACGCAATGGCAATGTCAGTCAAATTGCTCAACCACTCATGGCAAAGATAAATTCATTGTAATGTTTCGTGGAGTGCATATTTATATGGCAGTTCTCAAGGTTCTTGTAAATCTGTTGGATGAAAATGGGTAGACAGGAACACTTGTTCAACAGGATACTACCACATCTGGAAACTCCTATTGTTTATAAAAGGATCCCAAGTGACTCGTACTCGTAGGGCTAATAAAATCACAGCTAGTAATCTCTATTTACTCCTGCAGTGGTCATATAATGACTACAGCCATTGAAGAAAGTATTAACGTTAAGCCACTTGAATATTGGTGCGGAAAAGGATGTGATGTATGTACCCAATTTAGATTCTGGTACATCATTCTAAAACTAGAACTCCTTTGATGAGTTTTGAAAGAGGATACGAGAAGGATATTTTCAGCTCTATTATATAGGTAATATCCAAGATTGTTCGCTGGTTATTTTATTTGGTTCATATGCACAATAGATTCCTGTAAACCTATGTGATACGGTTTCACTTAAGAATAATCAGACAGGTACCTAATCAGAATTCATGAAAGGAAAGTTTGTAACAAAAAAGTCAAAGCTTGCGTTATCTGTTATTGCCATTGATCAGGCCTATTAACAAAATAAAGCATTAGTCAAACGTGATGAAGGGGCTGTAGGCCTGCCAAAACACCTAACAGCTCTGCATTGTTGGATGGTATCTGGTCCTGAGATGGCCCATTTAGTTGAAGAATTTAATTTTACCAAGACGAAGAGGTGATAAAAAGATTAATAACGTTACCACAAGGCTAACAAGCCTTCACAGATGACGTTTTTGGCAACAACCTTAGCAACTAATAACACGAACAAGCAGGTGATTACTATAAATAGTACTAATGTTACTTCTATAAATTTTTAAGATATCTCTTGATTGGGTCCACACTCATATGAAGAAGCAGACACTCGCACTATACTCCACTTATGTGATGATGTAAGGCATGGATATAACAGAGCCGAAATACACAATGTGGACCCTGATATTTTAATTCTAGCCATCACCTCAGAATAACTTCTTAAATATTGACAACTATGGATTGCATTTTGAACTGTACAGAACTTCCTGTTCTTTTCCACCCATGATATTCGGGTTCTGATGATTGTACTACCTTATCGATGTTTCACGCAATCTCTGGGTGCGACACTCTGTCCATTTTTTTTTAAGAAAAAGAAGAAGAAGCAAAAGGACTGCATGATACTCCTGGAATGCTTACTTACGGAGATATCACCTCGGTATTTTTGTAGATTGGTTGATAAGCCTAGTCAGCAGACAGTAGAAGAAATTCTGAAGACATTGGAGATATTTGTAGTTTTTCTGTAAGATCCCGTACTAGCAACGAAGAACATTTTATTGAGGAAAAAAGCACCTTTTTTATTCAGAAAGGTAGGGCGATTAACACTATACCTCCAACGTACGATGCGCTCAGTTTAAACACAAAAAGACCTGTATACCAGGCTGGTCACCTCTGGGCTCAATTAATGGTCGCAACACCACAACTAAATGCAAGTGTAGGAAGGCTGCTGCCCTACAGTGTATTGATCTTTGTACTTGTGGCGATAGTTTGTAGTTTGTACTGACTGAAGTAAGGTGGGTGAGGTGAGGGCTATTAACAATAATTTATTATAGGAATAATATAAATATTTAGTCAATATTAAACAATAAAATAAAAATCAGTTGTATAAAATATTGCATTTGCATTAAATAAACAACCATCAGTCATTCAATAGTGGTTTTGATTTTCCTCCCTCGATTAAATCAATAAAATTATATATTCTGACATAAACTATTAAAAAATATTATTATTATTATCTTTTATAAGGCTCCGTTTTTTTCTAAAGTGCACAACAGGCATCGCATGACCACAAGTAAATGAACAATAAATATATACAAAAAATGTAAGCAATCTAATTGTCAACTATTCACCATTAAAATAAAAGCTGCCAATTTCACTACAAGAAAAATCTGACCTGGCCTCGTAGCTTTAAATGTTAGTTAGGGTGTGATCTAAAATTATTCCAAAATTCATGCTTCTATAATCAAAGTCACAATTGTTTCGCCTGTCTTCTATACTAATCTAAAGTAAGGTGACCATTCGATCCGAAATAAGAACTACTGTCCCAAACTAAAGGTGTTCCCGATTTGCAATTTATCATATCCGTCGACAAATGTTTCTCACTATTTCTGACATAATTATTGTCTTAGCTTTTGGCGCTAACTGTACAGAGGCTATTTCACTATTAAGGCTCTACCATTATTTATACATAGGCTTATATATAATATATTTTTATGTATAATATATATTATATATATTTTATATATATATATATATCACTAAATAAACTAGGTTTAACTGTTTAAAACTGTTCAATAACACGAATAACAAAAGCACCATAAGCAGATTATTATATAACATTTAAATGGCAACTACCTCCTCCAGATTCATTCAATATTTTAAAGTGACTGTTCCTGAAAAATCCAAGACAAAAATGGTCACTTTCCCTCCTTGCAAACATCATCTACAAGGATAAAAGACACCCCTCCCTGGAAACATCATCTACAAGAATACACGAATCCCTCCTTGCAAAACATCCTCTACAAGGACACAATACACCTTACCTTGGAAACATCCTCTACAAGGATACAATACATTCCTTCTTGCAAACATCTTCTACAAGGATACAAGACACCCCCACCTTGGAAACATCCTATACTAGGATACAAGACATCCCTCCTTGTAAACATATTCTACAAGGATACAAGACATTCCTTCTTGAAAACATCCTTTACAAGAATACAAGACATCCATTCTTGCAAACATATTCTATAAGTATATAATACATACAATAGAGGGAAGTTTGTCTCACCTTGGGCCGAGCCAATAAAATATAGTGCTAAAACTAAAATGCAGGTTTCTGAAAATACGTGTATTTACAGAATATTACATTTTTTAAATGTATTCTTCCGCAACTTTTTTTTTACATCCATGACTGTTTCCAACCTGTGGTCAGTTTTTTATTCAAGCCATATATTTTTCCACTACTGGCTGGCGAGGCCTGGCGTAGCTTCACAAGCCTTATAATCTAACTTAAGACTAGGATAAACATCCAGTCCCTGGTCGTTAATTTATCAATGTGAAAGGCTAAACTCATATTTTCATCAATGATAACTTTTCGGTCATACCGGGAATTAAACCCGGGACTCTTAGATCAGTAGGCAGACACACTACCGACTGAGATAAGGTGTTCTTTCGCGACTTGATAGAAGCAAAGTCGTCAATCAGAATTGAAACGTCCATTTTCCCTTAAGCCTATGTGTCTGCTTTATGTTCGAGAGGGCTAGCTGTGACACGTGATATTGTCCCATGGTGTTCCCATGGTAGGCCTAGTTCTTGATGATCAACTTAGAAAATGTCCTTTCTATTGTTGCTGCCGAAGCAAGAATTGTCAAAATAAAATAAAAAGAAGTGAGCAAACATCAGGTTAACTGGAGCTCATGTCTGAAAACTTGAATAAAGAATATTCAGCGAGCTGTCGTATGGTCGTGGTTTTTTTTTCAACTTCTAGCTTCAAAGTTTTGATAAAGTACTACAACTGGAGAAATAGATTTTCTGACAAGTCATTAAAATACTACCGTTATAATTTGAGAGCATTTCTCTTTACTTCTTCATCAGAAAGGCTCAGCAAAACTGTTGGTGTGAGAAATAGAAACAATTCACAAATGCACAGCACAAAAGTATTGTCACGCCTTTGTCGATTTTTTTTACGGTCTGTTTATTGCCTCTTGCCTCTCCGTGGTATATTGGTGTCCGCAAGGGGCCTTTTAGCACGTCCCAGATGCAGCTGCAGCGCCTCTATGGCCGTAATTACGCCACTGAGTGCAAGTGTGTCCATAGCTCTCCAATGAAATATGGAACACGAAATAACTCTCTCCAAAGTCAAGTTCACTTGCGCACCAAAATAGTTTAATGGAGATTTATTTCAAGGCCATGCTCAGGAACTTTCAACTATCATCTCTGATCTCAGGGACCTGGATATAATGATCTTCCAGGAGGAAGATCCTGTCTCAACCCACGGCGAGTAATACAGCTTGAAACAGACATTCTGTGGTAATCTGTAGTCTTCATGTGTAACTTAGGTAGGTATTACAGCTCTAACCAGGCATTGCATCGTGCTTATGGTAGCCTGAAGTCTTCATGTGTAACTTAGGTAGGTAATACAGCTCTAACCAAATATTGCATCGTGCTGTGGTAGCCTGAAGATTTATTTGTAGCTACATCTTGTGAATGTGGGGAATGCCAGGCCTCCACCGTGGTTCGGATTCCACGTTAAACTGTAGGTCCTTCATTTCATCTCACAATTTCACAATCACCCTACCATTACACATTAGCGTAAGTGCGTATAACCCGAATGGGTAGTAAGACGCGGTGCTAATAATAATAATATTTGTAGCTTAGGTAGATAACATAGCGCAAACGAAGCTTTTCTTCATGCTGTGGTAACCTGGTGTCTTCATTAGAAAACAATGGTATTATCACCATTGAAATGATGTAGTTTTACTACTGTAAAATATGGAACTACATTGAAACATGAATATTTTTAACGAAAAAACTATTTAATAGTCAATAATTTGCTGTTTTTGATTGAAGAATGTGGAAAATTGCACTTAGATGTGAATATGGTTTGAAGCGTAATCCTTTGTCTAATATTCTGGTCAATCGACCGTGAAGTTGAGTGATGTACCGGAGGCAATAGAGGATCGGTCAATTCGTAGCTATTGGCTGTATCTGGAAGCAATTTAGAGTGTTTTCATGATAACCATAAAATGAGATGTTATAAATCTTAATCTATTTATGATCGCATTGGTGATCATGAGGACTAAACGCCAGTCTTATCTATGATGGTTTAGCCGATGGTGGGGTAGTTGGTGCTCGAATCTTTGCTTGTTAGCTGGAGTTTGCTTTTTTCATTTAAAAGTGAGTTTGTCAGAGCGTCTCACTACCCGAATATATACTAATAACGCCAATGTTTTAGGGATGAGAAATGTTGAATCTCTAGGAAGTGTAGCCACAATTACATAAAAGAGAGTGAAAACATTTAGAAACCCCACTCAGTATATCGGACCGGGGTTCAAATCTCTATATCTTCGTCACCAGTAGTACAGTTTATCATGAGAGTTATATTTCAAATTTTCCCATTTATTAGAGGTATTTAACTTGCACTTTCTGAACCGACTGAATATCAATACACGACTCATAAGCTAACCTAAACAGACACGACATCCCGTCTCCGGCCATTGATTTATTTTTGTGAAAGGGGAAACCCTTATTTTACCAATGATATTTTTTTTAGCCATGCCAGGAATCGTACCCGGAACCCTTAGATCAGTAGACAGACACGCTACCAACTGAGATAAGGTGTCGGTCTACGAGTGACGTCTTAGGGTTCGGCCAAACTGACGAGCGAGCGAGCGCGTGATTAGCAGATAGCGCTCGGATAGTTGTTGACGAGGCGGCAAAGGTTCGAATTTTGGCTCAGTGAACTGAGGGTGGTTTTTGACAGTGGTTTATTGTTGTGGTTTTCTCATCCTCTCTCCACGCTAATGGTGATTCCTATTTTTAAAGGCCTACTTTGATTATAATATTGAAGTATTTTAACATATCAGCTATACATATATATATATGGTTTATAATCTTACCAATTAATTTAGGCCGTTAGTAGCAAGTGTGCTAAACCTATCGATAGTAATAAAAATGTCAAAATGAGAAGGTTTCCTAGCACTCAATGAACCAACATACAATAATATTGCTTAGCGCCTGTAAACTAGACTCTATCGGATCAAGCGCGCGTGCTGTCTTGCCACCTCTCATTACACCCAATGTGTTATATTTTATATTTCAGTCGCTCGCACGCTCAAGTCAGGCCACTTCTGATAACAACCAATGTGTTCTATTTTGTATTTTAGTCGCTTGCCCAGTCTGGCCGTCCCCTAAGAGCAGTATAGCGGTTTAAAACTCAAATTAGTCCAAGGTCGCGGGCAAAGGGACCATTTTCACAAACTATACTTTACTATACTTTTTTGTACCTCACCTTTCTTTTTCTTTTTTTAACACCACGTCTTACTACCCGTTCGGATTATACGCTTATGTACTAATTACGGTAATGGTTTTGGAAATAACGAAGGCTATATTTAAATAAATTATACCCGCATTTTCGTGAAGAAGGAGTTGTAAACCATTTTGGTAAAACCCCCCTCAGTACACCCGACCGAGATTCGAACCTTGACCTCCCTGTAATCGACGCTCTACTCCTCTGCGAGAGTAGTGCCTTAAACCATGCGGCCACTGAAGTGGATATGCACCTTATCTTACTACCGTCCTGACTAAACACATTTGGATCAAGTTAATGGGTAAGAGATGAGAAAATGTAACCGCATTTGGAGCGAAGAGATTGTGGAAAACTATCTCAGAAAACCTAGCCTTTTGTACATCTGGTTGGAATTCGAACCTTGACCTCCCCGATGGTGGCAAATTAGACTAGAATAGCCTGACAGGTAATCCGCGTAGCCACCGATACAAGTATATACTAACTACTGGATATTGTATAAGATGTTTATGGGCGATAGCGAAACACTGAAGTAGTATTTATTTATTTAATAATGTGAATAGGTGACCTGGTGGTCTAGGGGTAAGGTGTCAGACTTCTGTGCTGGCGGCCTGGGTTCAATCCTCGGTCCCGGCACAGATTTATCTGATTTCCAAACCCTTCCTTCACCTCTGACAAGTTATCTTGTGAATGTGGGGAATGCCAGGCCTCCACCGTGGTTCGGATTCCACGTTAAACTGTAGGTCCTTCATTTCATCTCATAATCACCCTACCATTACACATTAGCGTAAGAGCGTACAACCCGAACGGGTAGTAAGACGCGGTGCTAATGATAATAATAATGATGATGATAATAATAATAATAATAATAATGTGAATAAAGATTCCCACAATCAAGTTTTTAAATTGTAAAAACATATAACAGAGTTTGAAATATTTCTAAGTTTTTTGTTCAAAATGATGTAGCCTACAGAAACTATTATTTTTTGTGTGCGCTTATGACTGCAGACTGAATATTAAGCGCTGTGGGTTTGTAAACACTTCCTTTGAACATTCGACCATCGAAGTGGCTTGGAAACGATATCAAGTATTCAAGTTTGGTATTGCTTGGTCTTAAAAGTACGTTTGATTAAAAAAGCAGGCTTGGTTTAAAAAATTATAACATTGAACCTAACTGATGGATACCCATCCATTTTGAAGCTAAGTTAGTGATGGTCAGTTCTTCCTCCCTGATGGCTGAGTAGGTGTTTGTCTGAAAACAACACCATCACAGCATCAACTGGGTCACCGCCCAGCCCCCAGCTTCGTGACGTCACGAAGCACGTGGGGTAATGCAGGTAACGCTGGCGCACTCCTAATACGGCAATCTTTCACTTGCACTGGCTTCTTGAGAAGTCTGGGTGGAAGAACCGGGAAGGTGTATCACCTATTTTCTAGGAGCAGATGCCGTGTTATGTTAATATTATTATTATTAGCACCGCGTCTTACTACCCGTTCGGGTTATACGCACTTACGCTAATGTGTAATGGTAGGGTGATTGTGAGATGAAATGGAGGACCTACAGTTTAACGTGGAATCCGAACCACGGTGGCGACCTGGCATTCCACACATTCACAAGATGTCTTGTCAGAGGTGTAGGAAGGGTGTTATGTTAATAATTTCTCTCATATCTTCTCGATATTCACTGGGCGAACTTTGTTACGTTCCCCTAAAGGTCTCTCACATTTTGGCGAAATGTCTCAGGTACACCCGCTTGGTGCTTGATTATAATAATCATCTTAAGTATAGGTTTATTGACTCCTTCTAATACTTTAGGTGACTATTTTAACGCAATTTGAGAACAATGCTTGATTTTTTCTAAGAAGTTATTTTAGTACTATTTTTAACCTTGTATTTTGGGTTTTCGCTAGAAAACTAATCTGCTATGCGGATTGATTACTTTAAGTTTCTCCTAAAGAATATTTACTATAATTTAATATATATTTTTAAGGTGTGTCTTAACGTACCTTAAAACCTAAATAATAATACATAGTATAATTAAGGTGCAATGTTTCACTTATCAAAATATCCACGAAGACCCAGCTAAAAAAATAAAATAAATCAGAGAACTTTAATTGTGTATGATGATATTGCTTCTTATATGTTGTAAGAGAGAAAACATTCCCGTCCATATTTTCTAGATATTTAATAATTTTCAGATTGCATGTATTTGAAAGCATGTTTTGATGCTGAATCCGCAAGATGGCCTCAATCCGCCGGCAATTAACCAAGATTACCTAAAGTTTGCAACGGTTTTACGTTTAATTCAATGCAAGACCATTATATACTTTCTATTTATTACCTCTCTGAGCTTATGAATGAAATAGTAAACAAGGTAGTGTACAGTTATGAACACTTACCCAGCTAATATTGTTGACCTTCGAATTTTTAAGTTGGCAACCCCTGCCTAAGAATATTCAGCCAATGAAGCGGTCTGTTTTTTTTGTTTTTGTTAGTTAATGAAACGCTTCATCTTCTTGATATAGATAAAAACTAAAGAGAGGACGAATCATATATTTCTTGAATCCAAATCTTACATTTTCTTTTGAATCTCGAATCTTTAAGATTGTATGACTTAAGTCAAAGTTAAAATATTTATGATTGGATTTAAAAAGCTATTTAAGGTTTGGTGTCAGTGACAAATTATATTTGGTTTGTCATATGTCTTAAGTCATTAACAACAAAGAGAACACCTTTTTAGTAAATTAATTATATTATTACAATTATATATATATATATAATTATATTATTACAATTTTATATATATATACTTTTTTGGTGTGTGATTTCGTTATTCTTCTAACTATACAAGTCTATATTATTCCATTTACCAGTGGCTCAAAATTGTTATATTAAGTTAAGGTTTTTATAATTATTCTATTCGAGATATTCTTTTGAGATTTTTACGAATCTCGAATCTCTAAAATACCTAAGATCTCTAATTAAAACATAAATTAAATTCAACCTTTTAAAATGACCCATGGGCTCTTGTGGCTCTTGACTAAATATTACTATAGATACCCAAGTTTTACTTCTAATTAAAAATATTATAAAAATAACTAATAGTAACTCGCTTCGGTGGCCGCATGGACTATGGTGCTACTCCCACAATAAACTAGAATGTCGATGACCGCGAGATCGAGGAGGTTCGAATCTCAGTCGGATGTACTGAGGGTGGTATTTCCAAAATGGTTTTCCACCCTTCCTCCACGCAAGTGCGGGTACACTTCCTAGAAATATAGCCATCCTAGTTCCTAAAACTATTATCATAATTAGTCCATAGGCATATAACCCAAACGGGTAGTAAGATGTGATGATAAAATAAACTAATTATAAAACTAATAGTATCTGGTATTGGGAGCCATGACAGTGTGTTAAACCTATGAAATGTCTTAGAGCAAAAAAAATGTTAAAATAATAGTATTTATATTATCATAACTGACTATTCTTTCTAACGACATGAATTTCTGTCTAATCATATCAAGTTTTAGTTGTTGATGTAGATAAGGAATTAATATCAAATAAAACAAATTTTCTATAGATAAAAAGCTCTGAAATCCATTTAAATACTTTACCAATCATTAATTAGTTTAAAATTATTATTATTCCATAACAAAATAAAAGGTCTGATAACTTGGTTACCTATATTTATTTTAAAAATAGTTCCTAATATAATGCTAATGCTAACTGTACTTGCCTACAGCCTTATCAGACAGAAGTAGTTTTATTTTCATGCATTCATACGCCAGTCATCTGATATGCAGCTTTTATTGTTTATACATATATATTTATTATCAATACCTATAAAATAATATTAATAAAATATTGGAAATATTATCAACTTAGCGACAAAAATTGATTATACAGTACACGTTTATTCAAAAATATATTTTATTGGGTGTTTTCATTCAGCGCGTCTTACTGTTATAATGAGTAGAAATAGAGAGAGAGTAAAACCATTTAGAGAAAGTCACTCTCCCCACGAATTTATGAGAGTGAGATTCTATCCACATACCTATCGATTAGTGTTTTTATGAGCTAATAGACTAAATTAAGATAAAATTTAAAAAATCTACTACCAAAGAATTTGAAAGACAAAAAGGTCGATGATAATTGTACTGGTCCCCCTGGCCTCCTAGGTCGTTGTTAACAAGTACTTCTTTGAATATCTCCTCCCTCGCATATATTTGTAGAAAAATATTAACTCCGCCCATGCACGTTAAATATAAAGTTATCAAGGTTGCTGGGTTATCTACATTATGGGAAATTACTGATCGTTTCTTAAACGGGAATGCAACACAGATTATAAAAAACGTCTGGGGCAATCCTTTTTAAGTATATAAGCGGCCTGGCATTCCACACATTCACAAGATGTCTTATCAGAGGTGTAGGAAGGGTTTGGTAATCAGATAAATCTGTGCCGGGACCGAAGATTGAACCCCGGTCGCCAGCACAGAAGTCTGACACCTTACCCCTAGACCACCAGGTCACCCCGGCACAGAACTCTACCCATGGGTACATCATAGGAGGTTGTCTACACTACTAGCCATTCCGGTGGCACAGAACTCTACCCAGGGTACATCATAGGAGGTTGTCTACACACACCCGCAATGAGATTATGTGATGATAGTTATCATGATGTTGTGGAACCGGTGTGAGTCTTAACCTAACTTAAGCCTACTAACCAAACCTTGGTGGCCGTTGGGATCATACCTAAGGTACTCGCGGGAAATCTAGCCCGGGACCCCTAGGTTCGTAGCCAGGTGCACTGACGACTACACCACGGGGCCGGTTATCGCATAGATTAGTCCGTTGAATAGATAATGTTACACCCTTATCAGTGTGCACGTGGATTAATTGTCAGGCTCACCTGGTCTGGTTTACCGATGACGAGAAGGGGGAGGCTCAAACTCCGCTCTGGTGTAATAAGGGTGTTTTTTTAACGGTTTTTCAATCTTCCTTCAAGCAAACCCTGATACTTTTACTGTAAATCTTACTTTCCACATTAACTTCGGTGGCCGCGTGATCTAACACGCTACTCTCGCAGTAGACTAGACTGTCTATAGAGGGAATATCGAGGTTCGAATCTCGGTCAGGTCACAGATGTACTTTACTTTACATCCAGCCTGTGGCCCGAACCAGTTTTTTTTATTCAAGATATATTTTCCACTATCGGCTTACTAGTCCTTTTGTAGCTTCATATACCTTCTAATCTAACTTAAGACTAGGACAAGCACAACATCCAGTCCCCGGCCGCTAACCCATCACTGTGACAAGGTAAACCCACACTTCGCCGATGATAAATTTTTCGACCATGCTGGAAATCGAACCTGGGAACCTTATCTCAGTAGCCAGACACGCTACTGACTGAGCTAAGGTGTCAGATTGGTCAAGTGTACTAAGGGTGTTTTATCCAAAATGGTTTTCCACTATCTCTCCACGAAAATGTGGGTATATTTTCTATAAAAATATAACCTACCTAATCCCTAAAACCATTAGTATAATTAATACATAAGCATACAGGTTAAACCGAACGGGTATTAAGAAACGGTGCTAAAACAACAAAAAAACATTAGATTTATTAAATTTCAAATAGCCCGGTTGTGTTGGTTAAAAATCCACTGTATTAAACCGTGTGAATTAAAGATCCAATTGATGCGCGATAGAGCCGTGTAAACATCCTGAGAGATGTAACAAAGACCCGGAATTATATATTCTATCCATCGTTCAATAAAGGAGAGATTATTTGTTTGTGTTGTTGTACTAAACAATATCACATATAAATAGACACGTTATATGGGTGGATTATTCCACTCACGAACGTTTAGAAAATATACACACACTATTCCTTCCTACAGAGCCTTCATTAATATACGATAGTGGATTATTTTTTTTTACATTTAGTTGAGGTATTTAACGTGCACTTTCTGACTCGACTGATTATATCAGCACATGAATGATAAAAATACTCTGTCTACAATGAACACAACATAGAACCCCCGGCCGTTAAATTGTCATTGCGAAGGAAACCCACATTTCACCAATGATAAACTTTTCGGCCATGCAAGGAACTAAACCCAGGAGCCTTAACTTTGTAGACAGTCGAGCTACCGACTGAGCTAAGTTGTCGACGATAAGAACTAGTGCTGTAGAAATATTACAACTATGTAATCAGATTTTTGTTATTTTGTAGTGGTTTTATGTTATACTCCATTCACCGTAAGAATTACTCTCTGAAAGATCTTTTTTCTTACCAATATCCTACTATATAATAGATTTCTGGTAAGAAAAAAGGCCTTTCAGAAAACAATTCCTACGGTGAACGGACTTTAGGTGGCGTATACCCACAGACAGGGATGTGGCAGGCGAAAAATATTCCGGACTTATAATTTGGAAACTAAACATTTACACTACAATGATTTATTAATTTATATATTATTGTGTTAAAATAGCGTGGTATTACCCAATGTGGGCCACTTAGGCATTTAATTATAAAACTGCAGTCCTGTCCACACAGCTATACAAGAATCACTGCACCACTGTTCACACAGCCATACAAGCATCACTGAATCACTGTTCACACAGCCATACAATCATCACTGAATCACTGTTCACATAACCATACAAGAACCACTGAATCACTGTTCACTCAGCCATACAACCACCACTGAATCACTGTTCACACAGCCATACAAGCATCACTGAATCACTGTTCACACAGCCATACAAGCTTCACTGTCCACACAGCTATACAAGAATCACTGCACCACTGTCCACGCAGCTATATAAGAATCACTTCACCACTATCCACGCAGCTATACAAGAACCACTGAACCACTGTTCACACAGCTATATAAGAATCACTTCACCACTGTCCACACAGCTATACAAGAATCACTGCACCACTGTCCACACAGCTATATAAGAATCACTTCACCACTGTCCACGCAGCTATACAAGAACCACTGAACCACTGTTCACACAGCTATACAAGCACCACTGAATCACTGTTCACACAGCCATACAAGCACCACTGAATCACTGTTCACACAGCCATACAAGCATCACTGAACCATTGTTCACACAGCCATACAAGCACCACTGAATCACTGTTCACACAGCCATACAATAACCACTGAATCACTGTCCATACAGCCATACAAGCACCACTGAACCACTGTTCACACAGCCATACAAGCACCACTGAATCACTGTTCACACAGCCATACAATAACCACTGAATCCATGTCCATACAGTCATACAAGCACCACTGAACCACTGTTCACACAGCTATACAAGCACCACTGAATCACTGTTCACACAGCCATACAAGAACCACTGAACCGCTGTCCATACGGCCATACAAGCACCACTGAACCACTGTTCACACATCTATACAAGCACCACTGAATCACTGTTCACACAGCCATACAAACATCACTGAACCACTGTTCACACAGCCATACAAGCACCACTGAATCATTGTTCACACAGCCATACAAGAACCACTGAACCACTGTTCACACAGCCATACAAGAGCCACTGAATCACTGTTCTCACAGCCATACAAGCACCACTGAATCACTGTTCACACAGCCATACAAGAACCACTGAATCACTGTCCATACAGCCTTACAACCACCACTGAACCACTGTTCACACAGCTATACAAGCACCACTGAATCACTGTTCACACAGCCATACAAGAACCACTGAACCACTGTTCACACAGCCATACAATAACCACTGAATCACTGTTCACACAGCCATACAAGAACCACTGAATCACTGTTCACACAGCCATACAAGCACCACTAAATCACTATTCACACAGCCATACAAGAACCACTGAACCACTGTTCACACAGCCATACAAGCACCACTGAATCACTGTTCACACAGCCATACAAGAACCACTGAATCACTGTTCACACAGCCATACAAGCACCACTGAATCACTGTTCACACAGCCATACAAGAACCACTGAATCACTGTTCACACAGCCATACAAGCACCACTGAACCACTGTTCACACAGCTATACAAGCACCACTGAATCACTGTTCAAACAGCCATACAAGCATCACTGAACCACTTTTCACACAGCCATACAAACACCACTGAATCACTGTTCACACAGCCATACAAGCACCACTGAATCACTGTTCACACAGCCATACAAGCACCACTGAATCACT